>WBNH01000965.1:0-67476 GCA_013401255.1 Urocolius indicus | reverse complement strand
GATGTTGAACAAGACTGACTCCACAAGTATTAAGCTGTGTGAAGCCCTAAATTTGTTTATGCTTTAAATTTGTCCTGTAGCCATGTAGCATTTCAGTAGTGTACAATACTCTCCCACCAAGGCTCTCGTGTTTCTCTATAGATTTGAAGAAAGATTCCAACAGCAATAGAACTCCCCCAGCCATGTTAAAACCAGTTTTCTCTAACCCCTTTGCTACCGACAACCAGAGGTCCTGCCATGTTTTTTTAATCACTCCAAACCTGGGAGAATGTTATAAACTTTTCTGTCCTATGAAGAGCATTTTTAGCTTTTCTGAAATACTAGCAGCTGTGCTTGTAATGTCACAGGTTCTAGGGCAGGAAGAAATTAACAAAAAACATGTAAAAGTGTAACTTGTACCATTTTGAACTGACTGGTATACTTAATATGGCTCAATAGCTTTATTAACAGTGTCTGAAAGAAGTGAAATTCAGTCTGAATTTCCTGCATTTTCAGGATCTCTTGGCCTTTGTCGTATTGTATTTATAATAGCTGCTTACTTATACCTGTGAAAATGAGCGTTGAATTGATGCTGGAAATTTTATCTGGTAGCAGTTTACTCCCTTTTCAGCTACAAATATAGACCAATGGAAAATGAAATTCCTGTATACTAAACCCTGGCAAGCAACATCCCTTGTCATTTGTTTCTTGAATTTGTGTTGCATCAGCCCTTCAGAAAGTGCATTAACTTCTTCAATAATGCAAAACCTTCACAGTCCACATGCCATAAAAGCAAAAAAAAACATGACCACAGAGAATTAGCACAAAGACCCAGGTAGCCTACCGACTTGTGAGTGGAAACAAGTGAAGCTGACTAAGATCTTTCTCTGATTTGTCCTTCCACCTTGGCCACTCATTATTTAAGCATTTTCTGATTGGCAAGATTGCTGTTCTGATACTCAGGTTACTGTTTAATCCAAAAGATGGGGCCTCTTCAACAACAATATACTTAATCTTTTAGAATTGATTTATATTTTCAGGGTTTTTTTTTTCATTTCATCGCTCTTGATGTTTTGATTGTTGAAGACTATTAAGTTCATATTTTTCAGAAACTTTGATAGTGTTATTAATAGTTTTCTTTGTGAGTAACACCAGACTTTGGTGGAATCAAAAACAGTTCAAACTGTGGTAGTAATAATTGTTTTAACATCCTTAGGGTTATTTATCTCATACATATTTGAAAAATAGAAAAAATATCAATAAATTTAGTATTTTTGAAATTTCTTACTGCTCTGTTCATTGCTTTTTTTTCTAATTCTCATCCTACTGAATCATCTGCTGTTGCCAATGATGACAAGCTTCATCTTCTAATGAGTTTGGAAATATTTTTTTCTGCATGCCATCATATGCTGTTAGTGGGTTGATTTTCAACATTTTTGTCAGAGTTGAGTTGCTATAGATTTACATTTAATTTAATACATGTAAATTTCAATTATCAGATTGTAACATTCATATTTCAAATATCTTTTTTCATTTATAAAAGTTTATTCACTCTTTTGGTGAATCAAGCTAGCACTTTTTAAAAAGCTAATACATTCATTCACTGGACGTGTAACATTATGTCTTTGAACGGCATCCTTTGCACCAAGTAATGTTTTTATCCTTTTGGGTGGGTTTTTTTTTTCACTTCATTTTAACCAGAGGTGTTCAAAGGGCTAGAGTGGGCAGTGAAGGAGTTGTTGGGCAGTGTTCCAGACAGGAGAATGGCAGAGCAGAAAGGGAGCTGCAGCCCATGGGATCTGATCTCCTGGCACATTTTCCACATTATGGCAATTTTGCAAATTAAAAAAGAAAGAATTAATTGAAATACTAAAAGTCAGTTTTTCACAAAGCAGTTGGACGACTCAACAAGGTTTTGCTTTCTTATTTGCTTTTTCCTTTAGTGTTGTGGGGGGTTTTTTATAGGTTTTTTTTTTTTTTTCAATTCAGATCATATTTGTCTCAATTTCTAACAAGTCATATCCATGATTGGTATTTTCTCATGATAAAAAATGAAAATCCCTAAACTGACAGTTGTCAGAATTTTGGGAGGTATGTTGTGCAAGTATTGCTTTTGCTTTTGATCAGTCCTGCCTTTCTCACCTGTTGTCATTCAGTTCTGGCTGCTGCTAGGCGTACAATGCTGGCTGAGGTGGATTACTTTTCTAACTCGGGTCAGTTGTTCTTATGCAACTGTTTTCTCCAATAATGTTTAGATTTAAAATCTCCAGTTTATGATATTTGATTGGATAACAGGAGTGCAAGACTTGCAGTAACCACCACTGAGGAAGAAGGAGCTTTCCTACTGGAAGTAGTTCCTATAGGAACTAGATGAAATTTATTTTGGTGAATATTCTAAAAGTAAATAGACCCTCAAATGAAAATAATCCCTTATTTCTGCCTCCTGTTAGGTCTTTGGGAAAAAAAAAAAAAAGGAAAAAAAAGAAAGAAAAAGAAGCAACTCTGAAAGGAAACATATAAGTCTTTTTAAATGCATGAATGCACCTCATTTTTTAGTTTTCTCATCTGGTGATAGAGTTCGATTTAATTAAACAGATGAGGTATATGTTCTAAGTAGCTTATGGATGAATATTATCTTCATTTGAGATGCCCTAATGAGAGACTAGAGGAACAGCATGTAACCATTTATTCTACAAAATTAAAAATGTGCAAGAGACAAGCATTTAATTATCTTGACATTATCCTCTGCTAAATTAGGTTAAAGCAGTAAGTTGTAGGACAACCAAGCTAATTTTATATATATATTTCTAATTTCATTTTCTTTAAACATTAAGAACCAATGAAATGTTTGCTTTGTAGGAATGGCTTTCTGAATGAAAGTATCCTCCCACTCAAGCAGTAACAAGATATTAATCTTTTATGTAATGTCACTTTTCATCTACAAGTGTCATAATGCTTTGTTCAGGCCACCTACAACTGATGTCTACTCAACATAGGAAGCCATGTCTCAGCTGCATATAGAGAGAGCAAGCCCTGGCAGACCTGTGTATCAAATAATGTGATTTATCTGACGTGCTCTGCAGAGAGCTGCTGGATGAGTCACAGAGAAATGGTACTGACAAGAAAAGTATGGTGAAACGGCAGCACTTGGGACAACATTGCTCAGCAGTGAGTACAGCATGCTTATACTCATGGAAAGGTATATGTAGTTCAGGAAGTGAAAAATATAATTTCAGTCAAGACTATGCAGTCAAGTAGTATCAAGAATTGTTGCAATTAAATGTCGCAGTTATGAATATTATTCCCTGACTAGACACATATTCTTTAGTTAGGCTTCTCAGTCTCTTCATCTGTAAAGGAAATCACTCTTGAAATTTTCACACAAACATGAATGATTCTTTTTTAAAACACCTGGTCGCTTGAAAACTTTTGCCTGCACTTATTTTTAAAAATTTTATATGCAATGTACAATATATAAAGCACAAAATATAAATAAAATGTAATTGTAGATTATATAAAAATATTAAAAATATACAAGAATTCAAGGGTAATCAGGGAAGCTTACCAGATAGCACTTTTCAAGGTTTTCCCTTGTGCTCTCTGAAGCAATCCGTATTACTTAATCATTCCAAAAGTGGACAAAAAGAGAAGCTGCTTTTTTTGAAAAGAGGGAAAGAAAAAATAATAGATAAAATGCTGACCTTTTTGGTTTACTGCAACTGTTTATTAATTAGATTGAGACCGCAATTTACAGGGTTCAGATGTAGACTTTTACATGAACAAGGTTTCTGTTTGGTGTTTTTAATGAGGGAGTGAAAGTATATTTTAAAATTTTGATTTTGTTATTTTTGTAATCTAAAAACTTGTGTTTTCCATGCTGTTAGATTTACATTATGTCATATACGCACACTAAGAAAAAGAATGTGCAAATGCTTGTGTTTTGTGTTACTTAGCCTTTTTCTTCCATTGCCTTTGTTAAAAAGGTGGGAAATAAATATACAGACGGAAACATTTAACAGCTGAAGTGCACAGGTAGGCAGTGACATCCATTCTTTGAGGCCTCTGGACAGACTTGCCAGCAAGGTGAACACAAGGTTTTTAAAGGACACTATGCAGCTAAGGTATGGCATTAGTTCTTGGGTGCTACCCATTTGAGCAGATTGAATTTACTAACCAAATGCATCCTGCACGATGTTAGCGCTCTTCAGAGCCATATACTCTGTCAGCCCTTTCATTTTAAATATGTATGGCTTTTAGAAAAGGTAGTTTACTTTGCCCTGTTTTGCTTTCCCTAATACACATGAAATGGGATAATCCTTTTAAAATCCCTTACTGAAGTATAGATGAGGATGTAGCTTGTACCTCTTCCTTACTTAAAGGAACACAATGCCTTAAGATGATATACATGGTACAGGTACAAGGTACACTACTCATTCATATTAACTCATTCAGCATGCACTGAATGCCACAGAATTGAAACAATGTTTAGAAAACAGGCAAGATTTTGCTTCTCTCCTTGGTGAAATATCTTGAAAACCTTCAAGCTACGATGAGGACTTCTATATTATGCACATCATAATTATTAATGGGAAGACAAAGCCAAATAGAGGGAGATTCAATATGTGGACGAGACAAAAAAAAATCCTGAAATCTCTTTCTCTTATATCCATACAACTGCATTGCTATTCATAGCAACTCAGTAACTGAGAAAGGAATTGAATTCAGTTCGCTTAACTCAGAGATGAATTTAACCCAAGAATGAAGGTGGTTTGTATTCTGCACATGTGAATGGTCTACAGCTTTTCTGTGTTATTAGTCTGGTTTCAGCCATTTCAGCAATTACAGTGTATTTTGCTCGTATCTTTCGGCTTCCCCCCTTTTTCATTTTCCCTTTCTTCTGCCAGACCCTTAATCAGCCTCCCTGGGAACTTTTATAGCTCCCATGACCACTGTATGTGAACACCTCACAAACATTAATGTCTTTTTATTTTCACTGCACCCTTGTGAATAAGGATGGTGTTAACTCATGTTATATGGAGAAGGTACAAAAGGACAGAGAGACTTGCATACCAGTGGAAGAGAAATCTATAAAACATCTGTAACTGAAGGCAAATATGTCACGTGCCTTGCTGATGTGCAACTCTCAAGTACCTCCTTCCTACTCTGCCTGTTGCAGAGCATGAATGGCCTCGAGTACTGGTTCTGTCCGGGTGTGAAAAAGAATCTTGGTGTCACATAATGGAGGTGTCTGTGAGAAGGTAGATTCCCCAAAGGACAACAGTGACAATTAAGGTTGGGAGCCCCTCTCTCTTGTCCTCTCTTCACCTCTCTCCCAGCTAGGACGCCTGGGTTTCTAAATCAAGCACCCAAAACAGCTCTCTCAAGTAGATAGTATGAGTCATTTAGCTAACTTAAAATGTCCTGTACTGATCCACAAAGAGAATCCCATAAAGTTTCTCATGTCTCTTTTACCTACCCACACATATCATCACCCATCATAGTAGTATCTGAATGCCTGGATTAACTAGTCACATTAACTTCTGTGCTTCAAAATTGAATTTTGACTACTGGTGGTTGCATTCATTTCTAGTTTATTCTGGTTTTTACCCAAATGAAGAATGGCATTTTGTTATAATAAAGAGAGGTGGAATGTGGTGTGAACAAGCTCCACAAATTCTGCAACAGCTCCCGCCTCTCCTGCAACCCACTGACAATTCATGGCACATTATCTGCCTATCGATAATCCCTTATGTTCCATAATGAAATCACACTTTCCTATGTGCTGCTTTTCTCTCTCCTCTTCTCCTGTAAGATGTTGGGGGTTTAACAATTGTAACAATTTGGATTCTTCTCTATGGCCCTACAAGGAAGCCAGGAAGGATTTAATGGTAACTGGATGTCACCTAGTCTCTGGTTTGGAGAGCACCATTTACAGAAACAGATATGTAACTGTAGGTGTTATCTCACATTGCTATCCTCCACCCTCCCACCCCATACAATGGGTTGTAAGAGTCTGAAATATCTCTGACCCAACTGTCTATCTACTTATAGGCAACTCTCTCTGTTTATTTCTCCCCGAGTGTGTGCCTGCAGGGATGGCATCATGGCAGAGGAGGTTTCCACTCTCCTGCATCTTTGTGCAGGAATGTGACTGAATTTATTGGGGGGGGGGGGGGGGGGGGGGGGGAGCATCAGAATTTGGGAGTTACGTTTTAGAGAACATTTGTGTAGTATTATAAACATCTGCAAATGCCGATTTATTTCATGAAGTAATTAACATTCCTAATTAGATGCACCTTGCAGCTGCTGTTAATCTTAATTGGCAATAATGCAGTTACATCTTGATACATATCTTCGGAAGAGTTGCAGAGAAGGGAAAAAAAAAAAAAAGAAAAGAAAATCTGAAGGGAAGGAAATAAAACTGTTCCCACACAGTTCAGAGAGTTCGCACAAAGAAGATCCCATGGCAACAGCGAGGCCCACAGTTTGCCTTATAAAAATCCAAGAATAGATAATGTATCATCTCTCCTAAAACAACACTTTGCTTCGGAAACCAGAGGGGAAGGGAGGAAAAAAAATGACATAAAAAATCCACCAAAACCAAGAAAAAAAAAAAAAAGAAAAAAACAACCCACAACAACAACAAAAAAAAACCACTCCATGAAAAGAGAAGCAGGCTGACCCCCCGCGCATGTTGCGCGACCGGCGCTCATCCTGGCAGTCCCGGCCAGGCGCGGCGCGCCGCGGCCCCGGCGCTGCCGGCCGGCAGGAGGGAGGGAGGGAAGGAGGGAGAGAAGCCCGATCCGCCACCCGACAGCTTCTCCAGGATCCTTTCCGACGGGCCCTCCCTGCCTCGCTCCGTCTTTCCCCCTTTCTCTCGAAAAACAAAAAAAAACCAAAAACCCACCCCCCCCACCCGCCAGCGTCTGGATCCGAAGCAGCAGCGGCAGGCGAGGCGGGCGCGGGTGGCGAGTGCCGCGGTGTCCATCGGGTGGCAGCAGCGGCAGGCGCTCGGCGGCTGGCAGCCCGGCGGAGGAGCCGGCAGCCCGGCCAGCCCGGCCCCTGGGAACACACAGGAATCCTTCGTGCGGTGCAGTTTCTCTCGCCTCTCTCCCTTTCTCCCTCTCTTCCTCTGCCGCTTTAGGATATTCTGCGTGGATTGCGGTTATCAATCGAGACCTCCTCTTCTTTGCTCATCACTTGTCATTTTCACCGGGGATTAGTACCGTTCGGGCCAAGCGGACAACCGATTTTTTTTTTTTCCCCCCCTCTTTCTTCTTTTCCCTTTGGAGATCTTTCCCCCCCACCCTTCCTTCACGTATCCCCCTCCCTCCCATTTTTTTTTTTCTTTCTTTTTCTTTTTTTTTTTCCCCCCCGTGGCGCGGCGGTGAGGGTGCTGGGACCCGGGAAGCACCCTCCCCCCGCCTCCTCCCGCAGCGCTTTCCCTACAGCCGCCCAGCACCGGGAAACCCCGCCGGATCGCCGCTCGCCGGATACTTGTGCGCGGAGCCCGGACCCAGCCCTCGGCGGCGGAGGGCGGAGGGCGCGGAGCTGCCCGCGATCGGCTCAGGAGCCCTGAGGCCGGCTGCCCCCTCTTCCTCCCGGCCCCCCCCGCCGCACCTGGATGGTACCTCCCGCCGGCGACGCGGGCACTTTGTGAACTAGGAAGGAAGGGGCGACTCGGGTGGGGGGGACGGGGGGGACGCCGAAGTCTGTATGGAATTACCTGCGCCCGCGGCGGAGCTGGCAGCGGTGGATGGATGGGCGCCGCGTCCGCGGCACTGGCGGCCAGCTCAGCCCCAGGAGTAAACACGGGGCTTCTCCGGCCGAGTGCGCAGTGTGGTGACCGGCACTTGCCTCGCTGACGGATCGCACCCGGAGGGATATTTCGGGAGACTCCTGTGGGTAAGGTCATTTTATCCAGGCAAAAGCCCGGCATTGCTAAACTTGGTGGCGTGTGATTGAAATGGGTACTTTCGGGATTGCTGCATTACCCTGATGCGAGGGGCTCCGGCCGTTATTGGCAGCCGAGTGGAATAACTGCAGTAGGTCTTCTGATGTGAATAAAAAAAAATGAAATATAAGATTCTCCTCCTCCCTCTGTATTCTTGCACCCTCTGGATTTGGGAGAGTACCCTAAGAGCAAAGAATCTCTCATTTCCTCTCCTTTTTTTTCCCCCTTTTTTTTTCCTCCCCCTGCATATAATATTTTTTGACTGAAAAGGATATGCGAGAGTAAAGAAGCTCTCCGAGATGGAATCTATTTAATATGGGATCAGATCCCATCCACTGGTTAAAACAAATGTTTCCAACTCTGTGCAGCATTCTGCTGCATTTCATAGCTGCAATGGAGGTAGAGGAATCCTGCTTTTCAAGTTGTTAAACTTTAAGGTGGGGAGCCTTATTGATTGTGGTACAGTGCTCTGGTGCTAAGGGGGTTAAATGCCACTGGTAATTTGGGATTACAACTGTTCGTGTAAATCCTGCAAGGAAATTACAAACTGAATTATGGTAAAGGAAAAAAAAATCTCATCTTGATAGACAAATATCGTAAATGTCACTAGCCTGAAAATCTCTCATCCACCTGCTTTTCTAAAATAATTTTTTCACCCAATAACTTACCCACTGAAACCTCAGACCACGTGTATGGGAGTTGAAGATTTGCAAACAGAAATGCTGTCTTCGGTATTTCATACATATATGCATCTGACTGAGGGACTGTGTGTGAATTAATTCCTCTGTTCGTTGTGGTGTGAAGCGAGACAGGGAGAAAAAGGAGAGGAAACGTCGTCTTCTTAAGAACAGAGGCAAGCAAGGGAAGCACTTCAGCCTTTAAAGACTTAAAGGGATCCAAGCAAAGCACATTGGTAATCTTTCTCTGCAAAATCAGTTCTCATAGAAGGAATGGGGGAAGGTTGAGGGAATCGATAGTGATGACGTTGTGCAGTGCAATGCACTGCAATGCTAAAGTTATATAGTGTGTGCAAAAATATATACCCTTATGTACTGCTGGTGAGTTCATGCATAATGGATGGAAGAAGATATGCATATCTATCTGTAGGAAGATGGATGTATTTGTGCAAAGACGGCGATTATGTAACTTGATTACATCAGTGTCTTCAGTCGCCGATAGTGGAATAATATGATCATATAGCGTATCGATCACTTGGGTTAACTTTATAGCGCTCCCGGCAGCGGGGGGATGGAGACCCGGGCAGAGGAGGGGAGATCCTTGCTCAGCTCCTGACAAAGAGGTTTGCCTCTTGCAGGCTGCCTTTTGCATCAGTGTGCTTCTGGCGGAGTTTCCCCGGGACAGGGAGTTTGCGGAGGAGGAGGAGGCTGCCTAGTCGCAGATTCAAGCCACACCCGCGGAGAGGGCTCCCGAAAAGCCCCTGCGAGGCTGCACAATGGTCCCATTGAGCAGATCCGGCTGCGCGCCCCACGGCAAGGTCACACGGCAACCTGGAACTTCAGTGCATGGCAACAGCTGAGCGGAGGAGGAACAAAACTGAAATTAAAATTGATCCTCCTCCCCCACCGCCCTCGCCTGCTTCCACACACATCGTCCTGCTGACCCCTCTTCCAGTGCTAGAGGCAGAGCTGTTGCTATTTTGCCCTGTGTGCAGCACTGAACATAGGTAGCGTTGTCTCTCTCACTGTATGCAGTGACTGCCTCGCAGCTTTAGCAGGATGCTGCTTCAGTATCAGCATGACTGACTTTAGAAGAAAGTACCGTGAGATACAACAGCCTAATCTACCTGTTACATTTACAGGCAACCTGAAAGGTGGTCCATTCCACACGTTTCAGGCATCTCAGAAGTGAGTAGGAGAAGAGCAAAGGTGTGACAGGAGTCCCATTGGTTTAACTCAAATGGAATTTTTTGGCAAATTGTCCATGAAGATAGTAGTATCAGGATATACTTGGTTTTCATATCCATTTTTAGAATCGTAAATCAGTGTTCCTATCTGACTGGGGAGGAGAGGGGAGAGAGTACTCCTTGATAAGCTTGCAAAGACACTACTGTGGCCCCGTACATCCAGTGGATGCATTTTCTGAAAAAATGCAAGCCTGATGAAATCTTAACTCAGATGAAATGAGTGATCTTATCACCACCAACGTGTGTCCTTCCCCACTTCCCTCCGAATTCATTCTAACCAAATTTCACGAAAATACTTTCAGTTCAGAAGAGGTGAGAGCAGAGTGGGTTTTACATCTCTTGATAAATATGATCTTCACGTACTTACTAGATTTAATGCACTATCAAACTCACAGTGATTTTACCATAAAACTAGCCTAAAAAAATCATTTTTTTCCTCTGCTTCCCTGAAAACATCAGTATTTAAAAGTTGTTACACTGTTAGTGCATGACCATTTTCATATTTCTGAAGGATAAGTCTGGGCAAGCACTAATAAATCCTGCTAATGTAGTTTGGAGTTTGACATTCATAGAGTATACAGAGTCAATTGGGGAAAAAAAAAAAAAGGATATAAAGTTAACTCTGTTTCCATCCTTCAGGGGTCAGAATAACACTATGGCAACTCCTGTGCATTGCTACAGCTCTTACAATTTTCAGAAAGGTCCATGATACACTCTCTTCCACCACATGTGATTTCAGGCAGATTCTGTCTCTTTAATTCCATACAGGACTTCTTGTGACACACAGGCTACACACCTGTGCCATCCATCTTAAAGGAAAGCACAGTTGTCTATACAAAGCATTATAAAACCGGGGCTGTAAAAGAGTACGTATTGACAGTGTGGAAATATAGGCCATGATATGTGTAAACTGACATGCAGCATGCAAGGATTTACAGGTTTAGGGTAACAGAAAATGGTAAGCATCAAAGATTTATTTTTAGATTAATTTCATTGTTGTAGCTGGCGATACCTGCTTGGTAAAAATAGAGTTTTAGCTCCAATATCCATTCAGTTTGCACCAAATATAGCCCCTTTAGAGGAAACTTTCCTTGCTGAAGTAAAACTGTAAATCACTCGGACAAATGAAGAGAAAATGTGAAGAGAAATATTTACATAAAACATTCCCAGGCTCCAAATCTCAGACCACTGAAAGCAGTGAGAGTTTTGCCACCCACTCCTCACTAGTGCTGGGAAGCCGGCTTTTAAAGAAAACTGCAGTGCATGAAGAATAATCTCAGTGCCTCCCTCTGAAAGAGCAGGCTTCTGACTGTCGTTATCACTGAAGACAGTAGACTTGTTTTGCTGCTGATAGGAACGTTTGAAACATACAGTGCAGATCTTAATGAAGCTCTTTTACTGTTCAGTGGTGTTCTTGTAACGCATTCAGAGTACTTTCTGTGGCTATTATGTCAAATCCATGTATTGAGAAACAAAGGAAAAATGAAAGGATAACTGACTGAGGTTTTCATTCAGTATGTTTGCACTCCCAGAGAGGTATTTGGATATACTTCTGTGTTTCATAACAGCTATGATGATCTTAAATGGCTGGGAATCTTCTTATTTTTGTAGCACTCACTGCATGGTAATATATGGCAACTGAAACATCCAAACTCTGATTAATATGATTACAAACTAACAAGTTATCTAGTGGTGCTCAAGCAGTAAAGTTTAATTGTAACAACACCATTTGCACAGCTATAGATAAGGTTGTTTCAGCACTTTTATTATAAATCTCTATCTTGTTTCCATCCATTGTGTCGGGGGCCCATGAAATAAGAATGTACAGTATAGACTATAACAGTTGTTTTGAGTTACCATCATGGCCTGTCAGCTCAGTAATCCATGCATTTTTTAAGTCCTTCCATGCACATCTACAGCAGCACTGAAGCAGCCATTATGCTATATCAGTTCAAGTGTATGCTTGTTTTATTTTAAAATGTAGTATGAGATGATGGACCACAGTGGCTCAGGAGGGATTATTTAACCTGTCATTTTTCATGCATTTTTGTATTATTTTCATATTCTTACACCCTCCCCCTGATCAAATGCAGCAATGAACTTTACTTGTGATAGCTTAAAATCAATACACATTTGGAAAAAAAGCTCTTGGCGTGGGACAAGGGGAGGAATGAAGATGAAAGGTTATGGTTTTTTTAATGTTAGTATTAAAGCTTTGCATGTTCCTCTAAGGCAATCACATATGGAACTTCATTCTGTTGGTAAGAGGGAGAATACTGTTCTTTGCCAAAGCTGTGTAAGACAGGGGCAAGGAAATCAAGTAGTACTGTTTTAATGTTGGATACTCTGCTTTTCCAGGTCTCACTGTACCTGTGTATTGTAGGCAGTCCTAGGTCATTTCATGATGTTATACAGAACACTGTGCTTCAATATCTAGGACTGAACAAACAAACCAAGGACATCAGTCTTACTGCTTTCTGTGTTTAGAAATTTAGTGTTTAAAAGAACAGCCCACAGACAGTTAACAGTCTTTCAGTGGTCATAGCATCAACTGCAGCAACAGTGCATCAACTTTTTTTTGGAAATTCCTAAACTCTGTAGTGCTAGGGCAATTGCCCTGTCATTTTGACAGTGTCTCACACAACACCCTTGTCTCTAAATTGGAGACACGTGAATTTGATGGATGGAGCACTTGGTGAATAAGTGTCAATGTAACTGTCCAAGTGTAGAGCAGTGATGAGTGGCATTCCTCATGTGTTGATACTGTGAATGGCACTGTTTAACGTCTTTGTTGGCAACATGGACAGTGGGATTGAGAGCAGCCTCAGCGAGTTGCTGATGATACTAAAACATGTGGTGTGGTTGACATGCTGGAGGGAAGGGCTGCCATCTAGATTGACCTTGATAGGCTTGAGAGGTGGGCCTGTGCAAACCTCATGATGTTCAACAAGGTCAAGGGCGAGGTCCTGCACCTGGGTCAGGGCAAATATAGATTGGCTGGCGAATGGACTGGGAGCAATCCTGAGAAGAAGGACTTGGAGGCATGGTTGTTGAGAAGCTCAACATGACCCAGCAATGGCCCAGAAAGCCCACCAAATCCTGGGCTGCATCAAAAGAAGCATTGCCAACAGTTTGAGGGAGGTGATTCTCCACCTAATGAGACATGACCTGAAATACTCTTTTCAGCTCTAGGGCCTCCAAATGTAAGAAGAACCTGTTGGAGCAAGTCCAGAGGAGGACCAGGAAGATGATCAGAGGGCTGGAGACAGTTTTTGAGGGTTGGGGTTGTTTTGCTTGGACAAGAGAAGGCTCCAGGGAGACCTTATAGCAGCCTTCCAATATCTAAAGAGCCCACAGACAAGTCAGAGAGGGACTTTTTACAAGGGCAAATAATGATAGGACAAGGGATAATGGCTTCTGAAAGAGTGTGGATTTAAATTAAATATAAGGAAGAAATTCTTCACTCTGAGGGTGGTGAGGCACTGTAACAGGTTGCTCAGGGAAGCTGTCTACAGTGTTCAAAGCCAGGCTGGATAGAACTTTGGCTAGTGGAAGTTGTCCATGCCCTTAGCAAGGTGCTTTGAACTAAGTGATTTTTAACATCCCTTCCAACCCAAATCATTATATGATTCTGTGATTTTTATGTATGTTTGCAGTCACACAATGAGGCTTTGATCTCTCAGCTGAGGTAATTTGAGGTGCTTCTCTATAAAATAAGAAATTAGTGGCAGGAACATGACAGAATGTTTTCTGTTGTCTATTTTAGACAAGACAGATCTTTTACCTGAAGTTTTCATATTTCACGGTGTTTTGCATCAAATTTTCCTCTGACAAAGAACAAACTGTTGGAATTTCCAGCAAAAGTCTCGCAGGCTCTTACAAAATCACCTCTTGCAAAGCTGGTGCAACTGCCATGTAAAACCTCAGTATCTCAGTTTCACCTATTAAGATCCACTTAATAGTTTGTGCTTGTACTGTCAGTAGCAATTTCAGTAAACTGAATCCTAGCCAAAAGTTTAGACTTTTAATGAAGTCATAGTAACTTCCATCATTATAAGGCACAGAGAAAGGCTTCTGCTGGTGAGGGGGGAGGTTAGGAGTGAATTTAACCAACAGCAACCTGTCTGTGTTCCCAGACCAGTTGCCTCAGACTCGGAGTTGCTGTGCCTGAACAGTCTAAGCAGTCTGCATATACTCTTGCCCCTGCCTACATCAATTTGGCAGCACATCTCTACTGTATTTGTCTCTGAGCTCAGTGGATCATATGCCTCAAGGATAATTCCTACAGCAAGATCTATCAATATGATGGAAACCTTGGGATGCGGCCACTCTGTCTGCAGAAGGATGTGTTTGGCCAGGATGCTTTTGTGTGGCACTGATCCCTGGCAACAATTTTGTCCCTGTGTCTGTCAGGTTACTGTTCAGTGCACAGAATTCCAGGATGGCAGTAGAGCACAGCTGTTACCGTACAGCACCTTGGCATTCCTGCATTCTCAACTTCTCTTCAGTGCTTTCTGTCTGTCTCCTCCCTGATTTAAACTTTTTTTTCCCCCCTCACAGGAAATCTTACCTTTGTTTATTTTAGAACAATGTAACTGGAAATTCATAGCATTTCCTTTGCATCAAGTTGTAAACATAATGTAGATGTGTGTGTATGTCTGTGTATCAATCTATCAGTAAGATCTGCGTATTTATTGCACACAGAGTTTATTTTATGCAACATTTCCTCTTGCAATAAAGAAAAGGCCTGTCAGCTTTCCACTAGATATTGCTTTGAGGGGTCTCATAGCTGAAGTTGATGTGTTTACACCAATGTTAAATCAGATTCACTGGCTAGCAGTGTCTCTCTATACATATATATGTATTTCATTCTGTACACACACATGCAAAAATACATATGCCTACATATACGTATGCATATGTATCCATTTACTCAGATACCTATGCATTTACTGACATACATACACAGAAGAATACTAATAGCAAGCCATAAAGAGAAAGTACTCCACTCCTTATGCTAAATGTAGGAAACATAACACAATTCAACCATACCATGAGATGGTAGCTGTGTTTGGGGGTTGATTTGGTATTAATTTATTTCTAAATGGTCTTTAATGTAGCTTAGTTGAAGACAAAACAAATTGATTTTAGAATGCCAAAAGTAAAATATACTTTGCAAGGGCTAGAAAGATTGCCAGTCAGGGCTACATTGTATTGTCTATTATTTTAGAAATAAACATGGTAATTCTTTGGAAGATAAAATCTGAGAGTTTCCTGTTTACCTCTCCACCAGAGAACGGATACTGTCAAAAATCTCTTTTCCATTTTAAGGGAAAAGCTCAATCAGAGTATTTCCTCAATCCATAGCAGAAGAAAGCTATATACATTATGAAATTAATGCAAAATGTTGTTTAATATTTCTTGAATCAAATTTGCTTCACCAACTGTTGACTCTCATATTCAGTATGAATCATGTGTTTTTGTTTGGTCAATTCTCACCCAGAAAACTATTAAGGAAGGAAGGAAGGAAGGACCAGAGAATGACAGAAAAAAGAAAAGACTTCCACATTAAAAGATTCCCATCTGAAGAAAGAAATGAAGGTTTTGTATTATTAAAAAAAAAAAAAAAAGAGGAAGATACGATATGTGAGAACAGAAGATGTTGCAGGGAATACTGAAAGCTATTGAAAAATACTTTGTGTTCCCTTATATATTGTTTTACTGATGATCAATAAAACTAAATTTTGAAAAATCTAAAATTACTAAAGAAATGCACATCTTTACATAATTCACTTAAATTCTTTGTCTCTTGCTGGCAAGGACACAGTGAAGAAAAAGGTCTAGTGAAATGCAACAGCTTGACTGAGTGCATGAATAAAAAAATAAAATTAAAATTTTACATTGTGATAGATGGCTAGATAAGAAGATTATCAGCCTGCATAATAGGTAGTTAGATTAGAAGGCTATTGTCTTGTGTATACCAAGAACCACTTGCTAATTTCCAGTTATACTTGCAATGAATGGATGGATGCATGCATCTGTGGTTTCTGAAGTGTCAAAGGATGCTCTTACAAAAGATTTGTTTCTGCCTTCCCTTGAACGCAGAAGGTGCTGTCTGACTGGATGGACACTAACTATGTTTCTATGACCATAGTTCGCTATCCAGTAATTGCCATACTGGCACATGTTTAAGACTTTGTTTCTGAAGTTTTGATCCAAAACCCACTAAAGCAAACAGAATGCCCACTGGACTCAGTAGATTTCAGATCAGTCTCTAGTTTTATCATCTAATTTCCTCATTTTTGTTAGTTTCTGTGAAAAAAAAAAAAAACGACCAAACAAAACTCCTCATGCTTTAATAGATTAAAATTTATTAGAAAATCTGGTAAAATTTAATAGAATTCATTAAAGCTCCACTGAATTATTGACAGTATAGTCTGTCCCATAAATTTCTGTCATTAAAAGAAATACAATGTTTATATTTTATTTCTTCATAGAAAGGACTGTCAAGTTTCTTGAAAGGTTGTTCAGCCATTGCTGGTCTGTGGTGCTTTCAATTACTACAATGGGAAAATAATGAAGTTATGTCAAAATAATTACTAAAAATGTATGCCATGTAAGTTTACATCATGAGCATTCTATCTAAAAATTCAGCAGATATATTTTAATCCTTAATTAAACATATCCTCCTTCCTGTTGCCTTTTTAGTTGTTTATAATGTATATTGTTTTAAATAGTCACAATTTTCAGATACTGTACGTCTGATTATAACTGTTCACTTACAAGAGATCTTCTTTAATTAGTGTTTTTTTCTGGATTGTGTCCATTTGTAGTAGCATTTAATGCTTAAGACATCCATATTAGCTATGTAATGTACGTCTTTTATTTCTTAGGCATCCTAAAGTTAGTTTTGTAGGTTTGGAACAAAGATAGTAGAAATAATAATTGGGTTACATAGCAAAAGAAGACGAGTTTCCACAAAGGCTCATAAAATTTGAGGCCATCTCTGTTGTTAGCAAAGGGAGACATGGTTCCAGGGACAACTGGGAGCTGGATGCTGACTTTAGGATCTGTGGTACGTCTATGAACTTCCCATTTTCTAATGTTCCTGATAGAACACAAATTAATAAAATTGATTTGAAAGTATTGGACCTTCAAGGCCTGAAATCAGTCCCTTTTACTAGTTTCAAGTTTTTCTTCCCAGTCAAATTTTACTAAATTTATCCATACTTCAGTATCCTATCCCTAAACTCTGGAAGACAAAAACACCTCCTGCCTTCTTGTCTTTTTAATTGTTTCGTCTCTTTATCATGTAAACACTTTGTTTAAGATTTCTATTTTATGACATATGGAGTAGGGTTAGAGGAAGAGTTGATGTCAATTTATTCTCCCTAACTCAGTGGAAATTTAATTTTCTGCCAGCCTCTGAATATCATGGAAAGTAATTTCTATGTTGGTTACAGGGTACAGTTTTTCATCTATCTATCTATCTATCTATCTATCTATCTATCTATCACTTAGATTTTGGGAGAATTGAATCAAAAGGTGATGTGTCAAACATCCAGTTTTAATGGAAAAAAAATATCTTTACTGCAGAAAGTTAATCCGTGAAGATAATTTCAGAGCCCTTAATGCAAGTTCTTGGCAGAACAGGACTCTCAGCTAAGGTCCTTATATGCTAAATAATACAAATATGAAAATAGTACTGTGAGTCATACTACTGGGGGTGGCTGGGTCAGCTGCCTGTTTCCTAAATACTAATCAGTCTTTTTAATTTAAGATTACCTCAGTATTCATCTTCTTCTTTTTCTATGTTGCCTGAATTAATTGTATATAAAATATGGATGAGTGTGAATCAAAGCTAGCTCGTGTTTTTCTTTTTGCCAGGGTTTGAATGTAACTTATCTAATTAACAGAACAAAAACATTAATAGTAATAGGTCTCTCTGGTTTAGATGCTGAACTTTAACCCTACATTTGCTTCTATTTATCAAATCTTAATCCAGTGCCCAGGGAGTTGTGGGAAAGACTACTGTTGGTCTCAGTGTACAGTGAATTAGATTTGGGAATCTTAAAATCTTAGCAGTAAGATTATCTTACTTCATGTGGTGCATTTGCCTGTTAGTGCAAGATCATCATTAACTGTACACTAGTGTGTACTGCCTTTATGAACAGCAGCTTTTCCAAAAGGAAAGACAGAGCAGGGCAGTTGCAGTTTCACTGAGACATAATCCCAGAGGCAAGGGGATCTTGAGTTTCATACACAAAACCTCTGCCCTTTGTTTTAAGTCTTATTACTAGAAATGACAAGCCGTGCACAGCGCCATTCTTTGGGCTAATTCCATCTGTTGGCTTTTGACTGCAGCCAGGCCACAGAGCTCAGTGGTGACGCCGGCAGCATTTCCCCTGTCACAGCTGGCTGCAGGAATATACCCAGCAAGCAGGCTCGATGCCCAGTATCACCTGTCGCCTGGAGACTCTTGGTCTCTGCAGCTTTGTTTAATTCAAAACATTTTTGCCTGCTCTGAAGATACTTGTGTTTGCTGATTCAGAATAATATTAAGTGAAGTAGGGATAAACTGATTCCACACAGAAACTCCTGTCAGAGCTCTGTGTTACATCAAGAATAATTTTAGAGTAACTCCAGTGAAGCCGTTTCATTTGGCTTGCCAGATTGAGTCCAATACAAACCTTTAACGTAGATACTATTGCATTAATTTTAATGAATAGAGATCACAGACACATTACTTATTTAATTATCGTAGCAAAACCCATTGTCAGCAAGCAAAGAAGTTTTAGTGTACAGCTGCTCTAATGAAATCACAGGAGTATACTTTATGGCTTTGAGAATGTAATTTTCATGTTAAAAACCTTTGATATTTCTTCATATATATAAAAGCACAAGAAATGTGTAAATAAGGCTTGCCAGCCATCTCAAATGGCTCCTGCCAACCTGAGTCTTCTAACTTTGTGTTGATTTTGATGTTTTTCAGATAATGCTGATGTATATGTACAAATATAAACAGAGATATTTGTGTACATGCATGCCTTTGTTAAAGAATCATCGGTGTTCATATTGAAAAATACCACCATAATGTCAATTTTCATACATTACCTTTACCATTATTTTTCTCTTTGTGTTTACACACCTAGAAGCTAGTTAATCACAAGAATTTCACTTTTTCAGTGCTTCTCTGCCTGGTCCAACTCAATGTTAAACAGAAAACGCTCCTGCAATTTGTTCTTATGGAATTGAGAAGCACTGAATTTGATATTACAATGCTTGACCAAGGCTCACTGTGCAAAGTCTTGTCTGCATGTGTTTTTTCCATCTGAGCTCCTTCATGTATTACTGTGTGAGCTGGTTCGAAGTTTCCAAAGGTCAAGGAGTCAAGAGGCCACCAGTCAGTGGAATGACAATATCTTGACATGTGTGAGATGAGGCTACTGGCTCTGTATTAGTCCTGAATACATAACTCAGAAGGAGCCAGTGTTTTATAAAAGAGGGGAAACTGTGGGCAGTGTATCTCATAGATTGGCAGGAGCTGCTTGCTGTATAGAAGGGTTTAGATTACAATAGGAGTCAAGATTTTAACACATAGTTTAGTGTGCTTAATCCCACACTGACACAGGCAATGAAAACCATTGCTTGAGAACAATACAGTCACAGTGCATTTTATCTAGTAATGAAACCAGACCATGAAAACGAAAATGTAAATATAATGTAGTCTAAAGTGTATTAAGCTGAATCAGTGCCACCTGAAACATGGAAATAAGTAAATTGTTTGTTTGGCAGGAACAGTCCTTGATTTTATGATTATTTTTCGTGCTGTGATTTTCACCCTGCAGAGTGCTCTCAAATAAGCTTTTAACCTTCTGCTTTATGTGATGAAGGAGGATGACTGAATTTTCAACTAGGGACAGTTTTGCGTAGCATCATTTTGTATTTTTTCTGCCAAAATTGGCATAGTATTCTTACCTTAAAAATAAATTTTTCTTGCTTTATTTTTTTCTTTTACTGGAAATTTATAGTCTAGAGATTGTTGCAAGACAGAGGAAAAATAGTAGAGTAAGACTATGTGCAAATAATATATTTTTTTTACATCCATAAATTTGTACATTTTTTTTGAGGATTATCTATTAAGACTTGAAAGAATGCACCTGCTCATAGAATTCTGATTCTATGATCTTGACTGTTTTTTCTGTCATGCCCCTTTCCCTTGTCTTCTGAGGAGGGGTGCATTCTTTTAAGTCTTAATATATAATTCTTAAAACAAAATCACAAATTTTTGGATGTAAAAAAAATGTTTTGTAATTAAATTTAGAGAAACATTTATTTAAGTTCATAAGTTGTTTTAAAGCACAAATTGTCTTTCTGCTTACCTTAGAGGGCAGACAGCTTCTCTTACTATTTAAGGATTGCTTGTAAAAGACCTTTTGCATGAAGGGGCCCAGTTTTTACCTTGTCCTTATCAAAAAGTAAAATGAAATAAGAAACACTGTCCAGCAACACTCACTGTCCTTTAGATGTTCAGAAATAGTTAAAATACAGGAAAAAGCACTATCATTAATTTCAATATCAAAATAGTGTGTACTTGTAGGAGGTTCCATAAAATGTGGAACCGGAACTGCTTTATCAGTTTCCACAAGCAAATGAGGAATTCACTTTCTCTGTCTGTCCACAACCTTATTTTTTTTTAGCAAACACTAAATTTTACTTGAAAACAAAGCCATAGGGGCAAAAATATCCTTAAATGATGCTGTATTTTATGTGATACAATATACAAATACATTAATCATCTTCATCAATGTGGAATTTATTTAATTGTATCAGTTGAGACATTCTGGTTGTCACCAGTCACTGACAGGGATTGTGACTCCCTTCTGTACACATCAAATAAAGTTACACAGTAATACTGTATTTATGAAGTACGTTGTTCCTAAGATTTCTTAATGCACATGGACAATTAGCTGTATACCTGCCAGTTAAAACATGAGCTCTGCAATTAGATTGTGTGCCTGGTTTTGACAAAGATTAACATCTTTCTAGAGGCAAGCTCTGCATTGTCAGTGCCTGGCTGATGGGGATTACATTTGGTGTCCCAGGACAGGTAGACACAGAGTCTGAGGAGGCAATGCACATGAGTGTGTGGGACACTGCAGTCAGTCATGGCAAAGCCCTGCCTCCCTGTCTCATTCAGCCCCATAGTTACCACACGTGCTGACTAAGAGCTGACAAGCATGGGGAGAGAGTGCTCTAGGATAGATGTTAAAGAAAGACTATTAAGAAACTGAGAAATCCTGAGTGTTGGTCAGTGGCCTCTGTCATGACTTTGGGTTCATCACATGATCTTTTCTGTTGCATACGTCATCTCTAGGGAGATATCCCTACCTCCTAGGCTAGTGTCAAGCCTTGTTATAACATCAGCTCTTAAGTGAAGAAGAGGGTTTGGCCAGGAGTGCTGTCTCTCCTTGACAGTTCTCTGGGGCCCACTGGCCAGGTGCCAAGAAGTGGGACAACGTACTCCAGGCCATGACAGCCAAGTTGGCAGAGAGCAGTTCACAGACACACATCTCAATGCCCATTTCCTCTCAGGTAGGTTGGCCAGGACTGCAGTTTTTTGTCATTTGAATTTGTGTCTCTTCACAGCAACCTGTGGTGGTCTCAACACTTAGTTATTTTTGTAACTGTAGTTGTTTTTTGTAGGTTTTTAGAGTATTTTTAACATCGATTGTGTGAAGTGCAGCTTCCCCTTGCATCATACCTTTTTCATGCACAAAGCTGGGAGATGTGTATTCTAGACTATGTGCAGGGATGAGTTGAATACAGACTAAACCAAGCTTGTCATCTTGATATTAGATGTGGTCCTTGGAAGTTGGTTGTTTTCACTCATCTGTTGACTCCAAGCAGACACCAGCAATGAACTCACATTATGCAGTGTAGATGGTCTGGGAATCGTGTGAGGGAGTTTAGTCAAGGACTGCACTACTTTGCAGTGCAGACATATTTCCTGACTTCAATTCCCATGAGTAGAAAGAGTTGACAGCACTTCTCACCTCACTAGCTCACTAAGGGAATAGATATACTAGAGACTGTGAGATGTTAAGATGTGGTAAGATATGGTGTTTTGTGGTGTGAAGAGAGCACAAAAGACAGTGTCCTGTCTGAGAAGATGAATGGTTTTACTTCAGTACAGCATTAGCGAGTACTGTATTCTTCCTCTGAAATGCAAGGTAATAATCACAGGCTCTGCAGTTGTTTCTTGGGATTTTGTTATGCAGATGGTACTTTCTAATTATTACATTGTAGAACTCATGCACACATGAAAGCGAAGAGTAAAATAGAGAAGGCTAATCTAACTAAATATGAAAGGCATATTAATAAACTAATATTCTTTTTCCTGAGAAAAAATTAACTCACTCTCAGCCTTATGCTTTGGAGCTGTGTCTGTTTATAAGATCCCTAATGCCTCTTTTTCTATTGCTCTTCATAAAGCCTCAGAAACCTGGTTCCCATGACTAACAGGTCTAGTGAACAGTTGTGCCCCTTTCTCCCTGCCTGTTTCACCCGTTTCAGGACAGGCAAGTGTCCACCTGCTGCTCTCCAGTTCAGAAGTGGGAAAGCAAACAGGTCTCCAGTGCAGGTTCTATTTGAATTTCCACTCTGTAACACAGCTGCTCTTCATAAGTAAGCTACAAAGCTTCTTGGTCTTGTATGCTCCTTTCAAAAAACTGTACTTTCAAAAAAGGGCTGGTGAAGCAAAGGTTTGGTGAAAACATTCCTTTGAAAACCAAAATTTGACACAGCCACGTTTCCCATTTCTAGGAGAATTGAAACGCACTCAGCACTCCACCAGATTATGTTTGTTCATCATACTTCACTTGACTATGTTATTGCTTTTAAAGGCCAAGCTGGATTTTTTCCACAGCATATTTTTTCTTTCCTCTTCAAACATAACTCCACACAATCACTTTACACAGATAAAATATGTATTTGAATGTATCCTTAGGAAGCTTTCATGATTGTGGAAAAAATTCTTTTACCTTTTCCTGTCGAAACTGGCAATAGTACCTGCTGTGGGAGTAGGCAGGCATTGTGGTTAGGCTTTGGATGAGAATATGTTTTTTAATGTTGGTGGAGCAATTATTATTGTTTTTTTCTATTACAAGATTGCCCATAACTGCCCAGTTTCCATTTCTCTCCATGTTGTGCACACTCAGAATCTGTTCCATATAGCTTACAAGAAACAGAAATTGAATAGGGGCAGCTGGGGAGCACAAGGTAATAACAAAACTACATTGGCAACACTATTGACAGTAGCCATAAGCTACCACTTGCTTCTCTCTTTTTGTAGCCATAACAGTAGAGAAAGCATTTAAAGGAATAGAGGTTGGAGTTCACTGTTTTTCCAGTCTGCTTGAATGATTTTTGAGGAGGGCTATGTAAAGTCACTTCAGGCTTCATTTTGTAGCAGCTCATTCTCACAAAGAGTGAGTGAGGACTGTCTGTAGGAAAAGCACAAATTTTCTATGAGAGACCACCTCCAGATGTTACCTAAGAAAAAATCAGCAGCCCAGTTTTCATTGGGCTATCAATATAGTTCACTTATTCTAAATCATGTCAATTCTGTAAGTTGATTTTACATATGGAAGAAGAAATTTCTGCAAAAATTCCCATGAGCTTTTCACAATTTTGTGGCATAAATCTTTCCACCATCAGTGAAATCTCAGCATTTTAAGTTTAGAAAACTGAAAAGTAAACTATCACTGAAGGGAGGTAAGCATGATTTCATATTACACAGTATTCAGAGTATTTAAATAAAATATTTGAGCCCTTAATTTGAATTTACATTTTTGACCTCTTCATAGAAACAGAATCACAGAATGGTAGGCGTTGGAAGGGACGTTTAGAGATCATCTAGTCCAACCCACCTTCAGAAGCAGGTCCACCTAGATCAGGTCGCAAAGGAGCACATCTAGGTGAGTTTTGAAAACCTGCAGAGAAGGAGACTCCACACCCTCCCTGGGACATCCACCATGTAGATATTTGTAAATACTAATGAGATTTCATCTCCCTCCCCATATCTTTTCTTCCCCAGGCTGAACAGCCCCAGTTCCCTCAGTCTTTCCTTGTAAGGAAGATGCTCCAGTGCCCTGATCATCTTGGTGGCCCTGCTTTGGATCATCTCCAGCAGTTCCCTGTACCTCTTGAGCTGGGAAGCCCAGGACTGGACACAGGACTCCAGATGAGGCTGCACCAGGGCAGAGCAGAGGAGGAGGAGAACCTCCTTTGACCTGCTGGCCACACTCTTGATGTATCCTAGAATTCCATTGGCTTTCTTTGCTCTTATTAAAAGCTAGTTTTAATCCATTTGAATTTGAAGAATATTTAATTTTTAATGTGGACTTTGTATTGTTTTACTTTCTTAATAGTCACATGGTACTATACAAAACATTTTATAACAATCTAAATTGAGTATAGCGTCATTGTTTCCTCTATTAGTCAGAAATAATTGAATTTGGATTATTGCTCATAGATCATGATGTCTGCTTCTGAAAAACTCATTGACCCATAAATTGTCTGCCAATAGCCATCCCTAGACTAGACAGGAGTCACTGAAAAAAAATTGTAGAAATATGTGTTCTGAATTATAGATGTTTGTACATTAAAGCTGAGTAAGAAGGTAGCTATTCAGAGCCCCTTCTAAAAATATTTTTTAGATCTTAAAGAAAAAAAATCACAGTTTTCTACTTCTAGTATGAATTATAATAATTCACATATGAGATGTGTTTAATTTCCTTTTTTACAACTAGTTATTTCTATGTAAGACAGGACATGAGTGGAACATGTACTAACTGCCACATGAATTTATTTGTATGTATTCCTAGTGCAACATTATTTTTTTTTTCCCAAACAGTAAAATTGTTCAGTGGATGAGTGAATCCTAGAACAAGTTATCTTTGTATTTATTTTTTAAGACCTTTTACCATGATTCATAAACTTTAATTGTGAATTGTTTTGCAAAGCCTATCATTTGCTACTCAGAGTAGACTCCAGTTCTGACTATATGTACTCATCCTTAGGAACAGAGGACAGACCCTTATTCTTATGCAGTCTCTACTCCCTCATAAAAGAGTTTTATTTGAGTTTGTCTTTCTACTCTTTATTTCTGCTTTCAAGGACAAAATAATTGCAGGATAGCTCAGATTTAGTGCCCTTTAATTGACATGGCTTTTCTTCTGACTCATGTCTAGTCTCTGATTGTATTCAGAAAGCAGTCATAACTTCTCTGATATTTATCACAATAAAGAAACTAGGATTTTCTAATCTAATTAGACTTCTATTCCCCTTATGTCCTTTAGCAGCCATCTTTGCACTTGTGATCTGAGCTCACCTTTTGGAGAATACTGGCCAGAAGTCTCTGCATTATGCCAGAATAGGTGCCATATGCAGTAGCTCTCCCACATATCTGTCTTAAAATAAAGATGCTAAATTTGCAGCTATTCAGTGATATGTCATTCTGGTTTGTCATTTAGAAGATTTTACTTATCCCACATGGCTTTTCTGCCATCCGGCGTGTAGCAGCGTTCTGTGTTGCTGGGAGTCTGTGGCTGCCCCAGCCAACACTTTATCACTCTGTCTTAACTGTGTATTTAGCACTGAGAATTTGCATAGAACTTGAACAATTGTCAAAAATATTGCTCCCTGCTCTTGTAAGTGTTCTTAACAGTGGTCTTTCTTTTGGCAATGTGTGAAGTGGTATTATTTGTTCATAGCTTAAACCTACTTAAAAATCCATCCTGGTGCCAGGAGGATTGCCTATTTCAGTGCTATTTTGTAGGTACATTGCACAGGATATCATGGTAGCCATTGATATGTAGGTGTGTAAGATTGAATAGGTCAGTTTTACTCACAGAGTATGAGCACGTTCACTGAATCACCAGAATCAGTGATAAGAGTGAGGCAGAGACCTCACAGAATATGTCTTATCTTAGGATAACAAGACACTGTATTCCTCATTGGTTCCTATAGTTATCAGATACTATTTAAAAATCCCCTCCTCTCAGCCGTAAAACTATGCCAGCAAATCTGGCATTCCAATGCAAATCACAAATGCAGCTAAGAAAAATTTTGGGTTGTTTTTATTTCAAACTTACAGAAACTTCACATGGCATATGTTCATGACATGAAATATTCAGATACTTCATTATTAAAAAGTCAAGAAATAGAAGAATAATCCGCCCAGCATAGGAAGAGAAGGCATATTAGCTTCCAAAAGAATGGATTCTAGGAAAGTCATGTGATGGTAAAGTGTAATATCAATATAGTTTTAAGTAATAAATAGCTAGGAGTAATGTAAATTAACATTTATAAAATATTTGTAGCAAACACTGTGTTTGTTATCCTAACTATTTCACTAGCAGTTCCTCAGCCCCATGACCTCATCAGGTACCAAATTTTCATTAAAAAACTGTCCATCTTACATACAATTAAGCTTTGTTGAGAATGTTAAGTTAGAGGATAGCCAATGTGTGTTAGGATCACCTTGTGTGAGACACAAGAGTAAAGCTATTTTAGGAACTCCCAGCTCTGACTGTATAATCTCAAATCTTTATAACCAGTGTTTAAAAATCCAGTAATATTGGGCACATCATGTTTCAGAGTGGCCTTTAAGTATAGGAGTAAGACTGGGAGGGAGAATCAGATAATCTTAAATTTTAGGATTAAGATGCCAGAAACCCATCTGGAGAAGTGGCCATCCCTGTACTACTGAATACAACAAACAGAGTCATAGGCCATTCCCTGCCCCTGAGGCTAGGCCATATGTATACTCTGTAATTTAAGGCACAAAGGGCATAATCCCATGAGCAAGACCCGTATTGCCTGAGATATCAGCATTGGATTTTTGAAGGGTTTTTTTTTTTCAGATGAAGATGTTTTTTGATGTGAGAAGAGGTCATTGGTGCCCTGATAGACTGGTATTACCAAAGCAGAAATGGAAGAATTATGTTATGTAATGGACTGACATGCAGGGATGTTTGTCTGCAATGTCTTGCGGGCCATTGGTCACAGAGTCTGTAGGGCAGAGGGACTCTTTTCCTGACTGTGACCCAGATGATTCTCTCCCCTGCACCCTGCCTGCACACTGGGGCAGAGAGCCTCAATTCCTCCAACCCAAAGCCTCAACAGGGAGTGTGAGAGAGGCAGTGGCTGCAGATCCAGCACTTGAGCTTTCTTCCTGGCTATATTTCATTTAGCACTGGTGCAGCCAGTCTAGTTGACTGTAAAAATACAATACATTAGTTTATAAAAGGACTATAGAGCACCAAGCCTGCAACACTTACATATCACAAGCTCCAAGCTGATAACTCCCAACATCCTGTAATTAATTAAAACAAAAAAAATAGTCCCAGAAATTACAATGTGCCATAGAAAGCGAGCGGGAGAAATCAAGGGCATTAAGGATGTCCTGATATATTTATATAAATGGTGCAGCAGTGAGAATACTGGCATAATGTTCTTTATTAAAGTAAACGAAGTTTTTAAAAAGAGATTGCCAAAGCTATAATATAGGAACAAGTCCCGTGTTGCATAAAAATGGTATCATTTTTCTTTGTTACTATGCAAGATGGGAAAGGACAGATAGGAAAAAGCAATGCAGAAACAATATGTTCTTACCTGCATCAGACAGAGGAGAGTCAAATGACATAAATCTAAATTGGAAGCTCCTTCACAGACCCTTCTGTCTCACTATTGGTCACACAGCAAAAATTACCTTTCTTGCTAATCTCAAATAATCAGCTAGGTAAAGGTGTATTCATTCTGGCACAAGATGTAATAATTGCCCAAGGAAGCAGTGGGGAGAGGAGAGATTGCTTTAACGCTGCTACTGCAGACATGTGGAGGAGCTGGCTATGATAGTGTAGTGAAATAGTATTTCCAGAAGGGGAAGGCCAGTAATTTTTCAGGCTTATGCCTTTTCTCCCTCCCCTTCGGTAAGTCACTTGCTAGGAGTAATACAGACATGCCAAATGAATCTCCCCAGATGCTACCTGAAGAAAAATTACAGAAAAAAAAAAGAGGTGTTTGTTAAGTGTTATTTTGTTTGATTTTACTTTCCACTGCTGAAATTAATATTGTGCATTTAGTCAAGTTAATAAATGCAAGGTTAACGTAGTCAGCATTTACACATGATTTTGAATATTTTCAAGGTAAACAACGTCCACATTTCCATATCACTGGAGGAAACAAACTATGTGAAGAATATAGGAAATGAGTATGTTTCCCAAAGTAGTAATTTCACAATATTTCTTTTCCAGTTTGCAAGGAAGAGAGAGGATTTATATTGTTCAATGAAGTAAAGTTTAAACCATTTGTATACAAGAAAAAGCGAATTGTTATATCGTAGATGAAGTGCAATGTTTTCTCTACATCAGAGTCTAAAGAGAATTAATGCATTTCTCACTCAAAGGTAATTTCTTAAAAATGCATAAAACCAACAGAACACACTGAAGAATGACTAAGAAAAACAAAGCCAACAACAAACCAACCTGCCTGTCCCTATGCTGTTTCAGAGTGAATGTTGCTGTGGGAATGATAATTAAGCTGAATGTCATAAAAAAAAAAAATCTCAGTTATGTTTACTGTGTTGGGCTCTGTCTACACTTGCACTTTGGTTTGATGCAGTAACACAGTCTTGAAACAAATTCCTTGACAATTTGTACTTCCTGCATGTTGGTTCAGTTTCTGGTGAAGCTTTTGGAGCGTGTGAAGCAGGTTGCTTGGGGGATAGAGCACAGCTGATGGCTCCCTCCACCTCCATACATTGGATGCATGTAGATCAAAATCCTGACTGAACTTCTGAACAATGTCCATCTGGTTTCGAGGATCAAATTAAGTCTATTCTGAAATGCAATCTACTGCACTGTGTAGAAACTGGGGCTTCCATGCTACAATATTTAATCTAATTATTGTTTCACTCATGGCCACAAATTAGCTGATAATATGAGAGGTTTGCTTCTTTGTTTTTGTTTTGGGGTTTTTGTGAAAAGAAGGAAAAGCTCAATGTTATGAAACCAGAGAAGTGAAAAGTGGACAGTTTATGGGGATAGTGGGAAATACATACAGGATGTCACATGTGGTCTAGTAGAATAAAGTAAAGTAAGTCAAATGTGAACTACCTTTAGCTGGAAGAAATCAGCTTTCTAGTAAAATATGAAAATTAGTAATAATTAGTAAGTGCCTCTAATATTCACATAATCCTGTGAAACTGGCAACTTATTAAATAAGAAATTAACAAAGTTACTTCTATTTTGGCTAGTCTTTTCAAAGTAGTTGGTCTAAACTTTGTTTCTAGAGCTACTACTGTTCCTGTTAAATGTGAAAATAGGAGCATTATCTGTGTATATGTGTGTCCCAGCCTCCCCCTCCTACCCTCCTAGGTTAAAGGAGATTCCAACTTCATCTGCTTTTTAAATTTGACAGACAAACTTTTTTAGACAGAAACTGGTTGAATATGTCCTAGTTTTGCAAATAGCTTTAAAACAGCTGAAATCACAATAAGAAAGAAGAAAAAAACCTTGAAAATGGAAGAGAATATTTATACATTTCATAGCATTATTTTAGAATCATAGAATCACTTCCCCTATCAGGCACTAGACCATGTCCCTAAGTACAACTTCCAGCTCTCTTAAACATCTCCAGAGATAGTGACTCCACCACCTCCCTGGGCAGCCTGTTCCAATGCCTAACAACCCTTTCGGCAAAGAAATTCCTCCTCATATCCAGCCTGAATCTTCCCAGTGCAACTTCAGGCTGTTTCCTCTTGTTCTATTGCTTGTTAATAGGGAGAGTAGACCAACCCCTGCCTTACTACAACTTCCTTTCAGTTAGTTGTAGAGAGCAATAAAGTCTCCCCCGAGCCTTCTTTTTTCCAGGCTAAACAGTCACAGATTCCTCAGCTGTTCCTCATATGAGATATGCTCCAAACCCTTCACTAGCTTGGTAGCCCACCTCTGTATCCTCTCCAGCACCTCCACGTGCTTCTTGTAGAAAGGGACCCAAAACTGGACAGAGTATTTGAGATTAAGCTTCACCAAAGTCAAGTACTCCTGCTGACAACACTGTTCCTGATACAGGCCAGGATGCTATTGGTTTTCTTGGCCACCTGGGCACACTGCTGGCTCGTGTTCAGCTGCTGTCAATCAATGCTCCCAGGTCCCTCTCTGCCTGGCAGCTTTCCAGCCACTCCTCCCCAAGCCTGTAGAACTGCTGGGGGTTGTTGTGGCCTAAGTGGAGGACTCAACACTTGGCCTCATTGAAATTCATGGCATTGGCCTTGGCCTTACTAAAGTCAAGGTAGACAACATTCATAACCTTTCCATCATCGAAAAAGCAGGTCACCCATTCATAGAAGGAGATCAGGATTGTTAAACAGGACCTGGCTTTCATAAACCCATGCTGACTGGGCCTGATGACCTGGTTGTCCTGCATGTGCTGCATAATAGAATTTAAGATGATCTGCTCCATCAGCTTCCCAGGCACTGAAGTCAAACTGACAGGCCTGTAATTTCTCAGATCATCCTTCAGTCCCTTCTGATAAATGGGTGTTATACTGGCTGACTTCCAATCAGATGAGACCTCCCCAGTCAGCCAGGACTGATGATAAATTATGTACAGTGGCTTGGTGAGCACCCCTACCAGTTCCCTCAGCACTCTAGGATGTACCCCATCTGGACCCATAGATTTGCTCCTTGCCCCTGTGTCTTGGCTTTGGGGGGCTGACTTTCCCCAGTGGAAATGATCCTGTTCCTAAAGACTGAGGCAAAGAAAGCATTAAGCATCTCAGCCTTATCCTCATCTTTTATCATTTATTACCAAATTTACTTCTGTGTCTAATAGATGATGGAGGATCTCCCTGGTCTTTCTTTTATTGTTAATGTATTTATAGAAATTTTTCTTATTACCCCTTACCTCTAAAGCCAATTTGACTTCTAGCTGGGCTTTTGACCTTCTAATTATCTCCCTACATAACCTAACAACATTCGTATACTCATTTTGTCAGGTTTTATAAGAAAATAATTATATAAAATGGCCCTTTAATCCCTACGAAATTTTTTTCCCCTTTTCTGCTTTCCTCTGAGGCTGGCTTAGTACATGTCCTATTGTTTGTGTAGTTTTGCATTATTTAGTAAAATCCTTAGATATTGAACAGCTGTTTGCTGGTTTTGACCTGCAACATAAGAATGACAGCACTACAAAGACAACAGATTTTGGCAGCTGTTATCTGTGTACAGCTGAACTTTGATATTTGCAATTAATATGTTACTTGCAAAATTGCATCTGCTTGTTTTCATATCTGACTTTTTCAAGGAGCACCACTTACTAGAATCTACAAAGACCTAAGAAATTTTGGAGATGAATGTGCAATTAATATAGTAAGTTTGCATTTATTTCCGTTATACATTTTGTATCCAAATTTAAATTTGGAGTCCTAAATTGATCTGTAGATCAGGTCCACATGAATTTAAGAATTAGTCAAAAATCAATGCTGTCTTAATAAGAAATTATGTCTTGATATTTTAAATTAATTTTTAACTTTTCTGCAAAAAAACACATTACATAAATGCATTTTTTCAATTGGCAATTGTACCTCTTAATTGCAGTAATTACCTTATTGAATGTCGTAAGCTGAGTCCAGATGTATTTACATTAATTTAATGGCATTTTTTTGCATAAGAATTTATTGATAAAAAATCTGTTTGCTACTTAACTCTAAAATGCCATTTGTCTTAATAAGGTTAGACATTCCTTTACTGAAGAGAAGCTGAGGGAAGAGGTATAAGAGTAGAAACTGGAAGATGGCAGCTTGAGGAGACTTCAGCAGCTGCATAGACAAACAAGGCTTACTTTATTATTGCCTTAATAAAAGCTATTGAGCCCTGAGTACATAGTTGCTTCTTGGCACCTCATACCCTGTGCACATGGAACATCCGATTCTTCCGTTAAGTGGTCTGTTCAGTTACACTTGATTTCTCTAGCCCAATACTGTAGTCTTACTAAACAAATTTCCAAGGAACTGCTACGAAAAAAATCTTCCAAAAAAGAGAAAAATATCTAGAAGATGGGTCCTGCTCCTGGCTGATACTGAGCAGCTTGAATTCCTGTGCAGCCTATCAGGAAAAGGGTGCACCCAGCATGTCAGAGGAACAGGCAAGGACCTTGTCTGTACAGGCCTGGGTTTAGCACTGTACCTCTTGCTGCCTCTTGCTAGAAATCAAATTTGCACATGTGTGAAATAGCTCCAGGAGCTAAAAAAATTGTCAAGACTGGTGATCTGTGTATTTCATTTTTCCTTGGTTTCCAAGGAAAATTTTTGCATTTGCTACACAGTATTCACATTAGCCAAAATACAAGTAACTTTACCTGGATCATAAGCTCTTGAGCCTTTCTGTATCGTCTTGAGATATTGTTAGTACTCTCAAGGTCTTGAGGTGTCCAGTATGATACATTTGCAGCTAGGAAACTTAATAATGGCAAGCATTTTAATGAGTTAAAGAATCGTAATTCATGGTAATTGTTTTAAAAATCTATTTTTTAAAAGAATGTTTTAGACAAAAGTAAGGAAGAAAATGGAACTATGAAAAATTCACGTGCTTTAAAAGTGAAAATGTATTTGAGTATTATGCAAAATATTCAGAATAGTTCTCATTAAGAGGGCTTTTTTTGTCTAGAATCAGAATCTGTACTTATTTAATAGCTATTCAGAGAAACTATGCCATGCTTAATCAATATTCTTGAAGAACCTTGATGAATATTCATTATGCTTTAAAAAGACCACTCCAGAAAGAGGTCACAGTCCTGAAACAAAAAAATAATACTGTAGCAGTCTGAACTTCACCAGAATGTCTTGGTTAATAATTCCTGGCTAACTTTTACTGACTTATAACTGAGGCTGATTTTCAGTGTTGGGTATAAAAGAGAATTTTGTTGTTGTTCTTATTTGTGAAAGAGTGATTCTACAGGTTTTCAAGGGCTTTAGCTTATATGCAACAAAACACACGGTCAAGTCATTAAATGGCTTCACTCAAGCCTTCAGGCATTTTTTTTGTGGTTCAAGCTAAGCAGATGAAGAAATTTTTGCTGGATGAAATTTATATGAATAAAGTTCTCAAAAAATTGTGATCCTAACATTTCTTTTTATAGTTAGTATACTAGTCCAAGCTTGTTTTCTTTATTTTACTGCCTTAGGGGAAACATTTGATAGAATCACTCTAGCTGCTTTGACTTTAATTAGTCAAGGATGGGGATACACTTGGTGGTTCCCTGTTACTATTAGAAAGCAGAACAAGTGACTTGCAATATCTGATCCAAGAGAATATGTTTTTTTCTTTACTGTATTCAGATTTGAAATACCTTATAAAAGACTTTCACAAGAAGTTCTTGCATTTTATATTTAAGATGGTCTATTTACGTTTTCAAAAACTAGTCTCTTGCTGAAAATGTTTCTCTATATATATTATTTTACAAGTTTTATTGTTCTTTATATAGATAATGGACAATGAAAATACATCGTCCATGATGAAACTTGACAAAATTAGTGGAGACATGCCCCACAGAACTACAGAATTTAGTTTAAATTTTGTTTCCAGACCTCAAAAAATTACAATTTTATGGTATAGTAATGTAATTGAGAAAGCAAATACATTTCAACTTAAAATTAATTAAGAGTTAAAGTAGATTTTGAATTGTAGGCCCAGCAAAACAAAACAAAACAAAAAATAAATGCTTTTTGCAGTGAGAAGAGTATGAACTTAAAGATTTACTGTTTGAAAATGAAGTAAAGGAATGCTTTTGTGGCTTGTGGGTTCACAGGCAACAGGTTCACGTATTTCTATGACCTGATACTTGTTTCAATCTGTAATTGATTATGATCGTTTTTATGGCTGATATTTTACAAACCTTAGCTTTTGTTTAATTTTATTGAACACTGAGACAGTCCAGTTGGTAAAGAAACAGAACATCTAATATTAAGGGTGATTCATAGGATCCTGATTAGTCAATTCTAGCCAGAACAGTAACGTGAAATTTTATATCCTTTATGGTACTTTTCTCCCTTCACACAAATTGCAGCTGAAGTGTTTTAGATGGGAAACAGAGACTGGGATTACTTCTTGTGCTCATTTATGGTGTCTCAATGTATCACAGTCCTTTGCACAGTAGTGAGGGGCAATGCTGATTAGGAGCTAGCAAATCAAAAATGTTTTACTTCATTTTAAAGTTTTGCAATTGTGTATAACTCATGTTATCTTTACAGATAAGGCAAATGACTTTATGTTGCATCTGGCTTCTTAAGAAAGTCTACTTTAACCTGTAAGACATGAGCATGATACCTTTATTTAAATAGCACTGAAACTTTTTTAAAATTTATTTACTTATTATTGTAGAAAGCTTCTTTTCACTTGCATATTGTGTTATTAAAATCTTTAAGGACACTTGCAATTAGTTCTTCATGATGGTTTTAGTATTTCTATGCTGCAAAATAATTTGCCATACATCTAAATCTTACAGATGTATCTATATTTTCTGGTGCATTTTTTTTTTTGCATAGATTTATCTCTTTCCCTAGTGAAGCACTGAAACAAGGCAATGGAAGGAAAAATGGAAGGTGAAGAAATGAGGATCATCTGTGTGTGCTTTGTTCACCCCACTTGACAGAGTGACAGAGGAAGGGCTGAGAGCAAATTGTGCTGTGATCTGAGCTGGAAGAGTACTATGCTCACTCCTAGGAAGTCCTCAGAGTTCTGTCCTAGTTTGTCAGATGATTTTGAAAAGAGACAGGTGTCTTAAATGATAGAAAATATAGTGTCTGTTACATGTTCTCTATTTATAGATACGGTAAATATATTCATCTTTTCATCTGATGTCTTTAAAAAAAAATGAGGATCATTTATATTAACATATGAAAATCAGTTTGGCTTTCATGTTTTGGCTCAGAGACAGTTTTATGTATGTTTAAGGATGTTGCCAAGTTCATCAATTTCTCTCATCTAACTAAGGTTATTCATGTGGATAAGTGGTTATAGGGCCAAGGCATGGTATCCTTACAAACAGCTAAGACTTTTTCAAAGAGATTTAGTGGCATGGACTCACAGACAAAGTGTCTTAGTAAGATTCTATTTAGATTGCATCAGTGGTAAAAGAAAAAAATAAAAAGAAGAAACAAAAAATTAGTTGTTTCCTCTTCCCAGTAATTTGGGCTGCAAAAGTTAGTGCAACAGTATAGCAGAGTTGGTGTGTAGGCCAGATTCTCGAAACAGCTTAATTGAAATTCACTGGAAATTAGGTTTCTTTTATTGGGGCCTAAACTGGTAATCCTCAAGGTGGAACATAACTGAAGATGAGGACAAACTGTTTCTATAGAGCCTATTGTGGTGGGGAAGAATCTTATGTACTGACAAAGTAAATAATATTTGAAGAAAAAAATTTAAGTTTATGTATTTTTTTATACTAATGGGTTTTTAGTAATATTTTTTGAAAAAAGGAACAGTTATAATTTAAAAAATTAAACACCTTTAATTGAAATGCTCAGACAAGTAAGCTAATTTAAAATTTCGAACAAAGAAAATGCAAGGAATCTTAAGAATGATCTCCACATTCTTTTTTATTCTACAACCTGTATTTACAGCTGAGTTAGTTAACAATGCAAATTTATAGCACAAAAAGCAGGACAGGTCTCTGCTGTGCTATAGCAGAGAAATTATAATTAACATACACTAAAATAATAATGAACCGTGTTGTTTCTTTGGTTCCAACTTTTTTTATACTGCAGCTTAGTAGTGTTTCTTGTCCAGGAATATGCATATTTATCCTATCTTAAATACAAGTTCATATAAAATATGATCAACATTTAGCAGCTGATTTAGAACATCTGCTGTATTTCATGAACAAAGTGGAGCTTCAACTTTATCTATCCTAAAAAGCCATGCAATCATATAATTTTTTAAAGGTGCTTTAAGAACAACATTAAAGTATGCTGTCTCATAATCTCTACTAAACATTTATTGATTTCAAGAAAATTCTCTCCATTGTTCCCATACTTGGATATTTATGCGATGTTTTCAAAGCACCCAGTGTGAAATATTACAGGCTAGAATCTTACATATCTTTTTCTGTAAGCATATAGAGCAAAGTTATCATACAAAGCCAAAGTATCATCAAATTGATGACACAAATGTCTGGAAAGAGGAAGATGTGTCTTTGTTTAATGGCCTATGCTCTAGAGTAATACTTTGGAACATATGATGTATAGTTTATAAGGACTTACATAATCTTCTGTTCTTTGACTACTGTGTGTGATTTGAATAGGTCTCTGAAGCAAAGAATGTCTCTTGCAACTTCCTAAAAAATGCCAAAAGAATGTAACTAACACTCCTAGGTACTGTAGACAGGTATTAATTTCATAGATATAGTGCAAATAATAGCAAGGACTTGTTCCCCAAACTAGTAAGACAATATTTTCCTCCAGCATTCAGGAATATTAGAAAGAACGGTGGATCTTCCAAGCTGATCTGGGTTACACAGTTTATATCAAGACCAAAAGAAAACAAGAATACTGGGATGCTTTTCTCAGTGTTAAGCATAAACAGTTACAGCATGAGTTTTCAAAAGATGATTAGATAAGACAGGAATTAACCTCCTCCAAATGCAAACATTTAGAGACTACTTTTCCAGGAGGTGATGCAGCTTTTATTATTTGCACATTGTGCATGTATTGCTTATTTTTTGCTGTTTGTTCCCCTCTGTTGCCACTTTTTTAATCAGCAGCTGTTTATTTTGAGCTTTTCAAATTATTTCCCTTATGAAAAATATGTGCTTTTCCATACCAGAACACATCAGAGGCAAATATTTGTCTATTTTCCATCAGATAAAGCTTCCAATTTCAGTATGTGTTAACATATGTCTATCTGACATACTATGGTATAAGAAGTTTGTATGGCCACGTTTTGGTAGAGGGGAGCTACAGGAGTGGATTCTTTAAACAAATTTTTGCTAGAAGCTTCTTCAGTATCTGATAGGGCCAGTGCCAGTCAGATCTAAGATGGACCCGTCGCTGATCAAGGTCTGGCCAATTAGTGACTGAGGTAACACCTCTGTGAGTAATGTAGTGGAGAAGGGGAAGAAGTTGCCATGCAGATGCTGAACTGCAGCAGCAACAGGGAGTGAGAATGTGAGAACATCTCTGCAGACACCAAGGTCAGTGGGGGAGGAGGGGGAGGAGGTGCCCAGACACTGGAAGAGAGATTTCCCTGCGACCTGTGGTAAAGACCATTGTGAGACAGGCCCTGCCTCTGCAGCCCTTCAGGCTCTTTTGCCCATGGTGGTAATTGCTGAGTGATCTCCCTGTCTCTTTCTTGAATCACAAGCCTTTCATTATATTTCTCTCTCCACTATCCAGTTTAGGAGCAGGAGTGATAGAATGACTTGGTGGGCACCTGGCACCCAGCCAGTGCTAAACCACCAAATTTGCCTACTTTTGGTTGCTCTGTTTAATGCAGTTTTACACAGAGCAGATTGATTGGCAACAGTCTTTCAGTGCAATTTCTACAGTTTGCATTAATGAATACAGCTTCATAAATGTATGGGACCCAAATGTGTGTGAATAAGAGGCATTGGACCACACACTTCTGTACAGAAAGGCAAATCTCTGAGGATAGAATCCCCATAGCTTAGTGAACATTTTAGAAAGTCCTTTTCTGCCATCATGGCTGTCATCTTAGGGCTTGAACCTATAAAGCTATAAAACATTTTAATACAACAGTTAGAAAGATCTCCACATTTAGAGCTATTAGAGATATTATCTTTGACATCTATTGATCACAGAGTTTCTCTATCAGACAAGCTTATTTTCTTAGAATTATCTAAAAGAGTTAGGGCTTAGATCTATTAAATTGGATGTTTAACTTTCTCTGCATTCTGGTTCAACATTAGCATATATGTGAAGGAAAGTTTGAGTATAAGTAAGTGCTAAAATGACATAAAAATAAATGTACACACATCGGGTTTGCAGAGATAACATTTGGGGAAAAGGTAAGGTCCTGATAAATCCCACTTTATCATAGATTTGTAGAATGGTTTGGGTTAGAACGGACCTTCAAATATCATCTAGGCCAACCCTCATGCCAGAGGCAGAGACATCTTTAACTAGATTAGTTTCTTCAAAGCCCCATCAAACCTTACTTTGAAGACTTCTGTTGATGAGATATCCAAAGCTTCTCTGAGAAACCTGTTTCAGTATCTCACCACTCCCCCTGTAAAAAATTTCATCCTTTCACCCAGTCTAAATATATCCTCTTTTAGTTTGTTTCTTTTTTTTTTCTTTAAAACAAAAATCTTTTTCTTTTAACTTGGTCTTTTGTTCCAAGTGGCAGCATTTCTTGTTCTTATGTAGATAAGTTAGAGGATCAGAAAATAAATTAATGTGTTTTTTTAATTAGTAAGCCAACCTCATGCTCAGGATCGTATCAGACTGATCCTTGTTGCTTATTGACTGCTTTGGCTTAGATTTTCCGCTGTCAAGAAGGACTGCTTAGACAATAGAGAAGTTTCAGTAGCATGCAGCTTTCACAGAAATCTTTAAGACAGATCAGTTTGGTCTTACTCTTAAATGTTGGATCAAATTAGTTTTGTTGTGCAAGCTTAAAATCTCCTATCTACATGCATTTGCTTCCTAGATCTGTCTGTTATCTGGTAGTACAAATATCACGTTGATATGGATTAAGACAGTAGCAATACTCTTTTCTTGTAATTAGCTCTTTTTTTCTTTTTTTCTTCTGAGAGCATAAGAACAACCATGTTTTTCTTCTCTGGGTAGGATATGTTTATCTAGAGAAGTATTTTAATATTCCTTAGGTACTGTAAAAAAGTGAACCTTCTACAACAGGTCTGTCCTTTGTGTTCGTGTATGTCACCTTTGTTAAACTTACTGAGATAATTTTGATTATTTTTCACTTCTACTAACACTATGGATTCAATATAGTTAAGGCATAACTATAAGATTCTATTCTAGGCCACTGAAATTAACTTCTGGATAGGATACTATTACAAAACCTGCAGAAAATGGTAAGGAAAGGAAAATAATAGATTAGGAAGATATTTAGGGGATAAACAATCTGACTCTTAGCTTCAGGAATATATATGCAGGGCTAGCAACTCAGAAAACCATATTTCTGAGTTAATTCTGAGAGTTTTTGACCTGGAAATAATTATGAAGAAAATTATAATAATGTTACACAATTTTACTAATTTTTTGGAATAGAAATATATTTAAATTGGAAATACAAGCAGCAGTTACCCAGTTAAGCTAAATTAGAAGAAGAAAAAGGTAAACTATGTCAAAACTGATAAGATTATTCATCTTATCACATGGCTACAACTTTCTGTACAGAGTTCCAAAGTTTGGAATAAAGGTGACTCATCTGATTTTATATTCTTCATTCATTTAGTTTTCCATTCATTTGCTTAATTTTAAATATTTAAAACTCATTTTCTCAGTTTTCTATCAATAGGAATAGATGTGAAGATATAAATTATTTCCACTTTCAGAGTTGTTTAAAACCTATATTTCTATTTCATACACTTTCTAGCTAGAGTTACAATATTTCTTCATAACATTTACCTTTTATTGAATAAAATACACATTTTGAGTGGACAAATTATCATTGTGTCCCCAGCTACTTCCTGCAGTAATTTCTATTGATTGGAGTACATGTGCTTGTGAGAAGAGACATGATCAACTGCACTGAGTCAACAAGACACTCATTATACTACCAGAAGCTTTTATTTTCACATAGCAAGAGAGGCTTTATGGACTGTTGTTTTCTTTTTCTCCCAGAAGAATTTTCCAGTGTACTTTTAATTCAAAAAATGGATGCTCTATTATATGTAGAAAGAAATTCCTGGCAAGACTTTAAGAAATACAGTCTACCCAGATATATTCTTTATGAATGTACTGAACTTTTGGCATTTATTTTATATATATATTTGTAAATATATTTCTATAAATACCTCTACAGAGGAAATTCAATGGAAAAACAACAGCAACAGCAAAAAACAGCAATACCAGACAACCAACACCCTTTTCCTCCCTTCTGCTCTCATGAAAAAAATATTATCTGATTATTAATGTTTTTTCTTTCTGAAAGAAAAGACAAAAACACTCATTGTATTTCATGTCTCACTGTATGGACAGAAATCACAACAGCTATCTGAATATTACCTGAGAGATGTTACTTCTGAGCTTCCTCTACGTTTACAAACAGTGTTGTTTTTCCCCACACGTATTATTCTCTCTCTCTAAGTGCTTGTTATAAATTGATTGTTAATTTGTCAAGTACATGTGATGAATGCTGCATGTTTGAGATATAGTTCAACTTCTACAGGTTGTGCTTATTCATTCACATCTTTGGGAAGCCCATTGCCAAAGTTTATAAAAAGCCTTTCAGACCTGCCAGTTGGCATGGGAATATCACCAGATTACTAATGCATTCTGCTTCTGTCAGGCTAGTTAGCAGATGAGAAATATACACCTCTGGTATTTTGTACTTCAGGTTGAAGCTAAAGCAAGAAGCACGGAATGAACATATTCTAAAAAGTAGATGGTGTCCTAGTGAATGCTAAAAAGCAAATGAACATATGAATTAAAAATATTTGATTGAATTAAGACACAATTTTAAAATTTTCCATTCAATATGTCATTTTTTACTATTTCACCCAAACTTTTAAATATTTACTCATTAGTCATACTATCCTGGATTAAGTTCAGTTTTCTTAGTACAAGAAATTCCATCACGTTAAACTAAAGAAGACAAGGAGAAAGCTAGATTTCCACATCTGTTAGAGAATTTATGGAAGTCATTAGAGCTGTAATAGTGTATAATTACATAGTACTGACTGCAGTCAGAATCAAGACTAGTAAATGCTGTATATTAATAGCAGTTAAAAAAATAAAGAGAGAAAAAAATCCTAGTCTTTTTTTAGTTATGCTCATCAAACAGGTCAGACAGCCATGGATGGATGTAATAACTGATTAAATTGTAAAAGTTCCATTTTTGCAGACTGGCTAATTTGTCTGCAAGTGAATGTGATGTTTGTGGTATCTGTTATAAATAGAAGAAATAGAACCAAATTCAAAATACAAGCATGAAAAATACTTTTCAGAATGTTTAACTGGGAAGTCAAAAGTAGCTCTGCTTCCTTTACCTGTAAGAAGGATCTCTTGCCCACAAAAGTGAAGGGCATATTTGTCTTGCACTCTTGTATTGCTTAGAACCCTTCAGAATGAGCTTATGTCAGCTGCTTGTGAGAAACAAGAAAGTAGTTACAGTAATTTTACTTCTACATGAATGTGAACTTAATATTGGATTTCTGAGACAGTGTAAAGCTAAATGAAGGAAGGATCACAGTCAGGTCTGCAGTAGCTTTTCACATTCCTAGAAGTACTGTGCCCTTTCACTGCCTGGGGAATGGCCAAAGCAATAGTGTCTCTATTCTTTACAATAGTCTGGCTTGAAAATTAATTTTAAATCATCATTTTAACTTTAAATTATTTTCTGATAAGTGATGTCATATAAGACATCACTACTACTGCCTGCTGTCATAAAACACAAGTCTATTCTGGACTGAGTAGATCAGAGCAGAATACAGAGAAATATAATGGGGGGATTGTTACTCTGATCATTGCAAAATGTTCAATAGTCATTGTGTTTTGTATTACGTCTCAGAAAGATTCCTTGAAGGTATAATTTCCATTTTTCTTATCTCCATCTAGCCTTTTTATTTTACTCATATGTATTTTGGTTGTGTAGACTGAAATCTGATAAATATTTCTTTCTTTGTCATTAATTTTGGAATAAATCTGTTAAAAACTCTATAAGTAACAGTCACATTAAACTCTTTAGTGCAATATTACATATTTTTAAGATTTTTCAAAGCACTAACCTAGTCCTGACAGTCTGAAAGTAACCTGCTAGTTTAGAAGTAACAAAAGATCTTGACGCTTATGTTCCTGTTATTGAAGCACAGTGTCAAAATTCTCCAACTAGACATTCCACTTCACCTAAACTATAGAAAAGACAAATTCAACAGCAGTGAATCAGATTCACAGGATGTTGCCTTTGATCCCACTTTGAAAGTGGGATCCAAGTCCCCTCCTCAAGCAGGAGTAGCTGGAGCTGTGTCCACACTGAATATTGAATATCCTCAAGGATGGAAAATCCACATTCTCTGTGGGCAACTTGTGCCAGGACTTAGTCACCCTCACAATGAAAAAGTGTTCCCTGATGTTCAGAGAGAATCTCTTGTGTTTCAGTTTGTTCTTTCTGCATGCCCCTTAAGGAGATCATGACTAATCCAGACAAAAACATTAAGGAGATGTAAAAGATTAATTTCTTCATGTTGTCCTTCAGGCGATCGTGTTGAATGAACATTTAATATCTTTTATGAACTAGGCTTCTCTGAGGGGAAGGACTCTAAAATTAAGAAAAAGTAATCCTAGCTCCTAAAACAAGGGAAATATTTATAAGAAGATATTTTTTTAGGATAGATTGGTCCACAAGGCAAAATAGTATGTGTGAAATATTATTAGGTTATTAAATCAGAGTTTTTTATTAATTATTATTCCATGTACATCATCCCTTTATGTGATACTACTTTCAGAGCTACTAAGTCACAAAGTCTCGCCCCTAGTGAATCTTGTGGAAACACAGGAAAGAAACATGTTGTAGTATCTACTTGTTGATTTGATTGTCTCTGTCTTTCGCTGACTCCTAAGGCGTAGTTTCTAGGAACAAATAACTTAGAGGGAATTCTTGGGTTATTAGAAACAGTTCCTAGCTAGGAGATCACTTGTCTCAAATAATACACTTATTGTTCTTCTTACCTTGACTAGATTTCTCCACAGTAATCACTGAAAAAGTAATTACAATTTAAAACTCTTCTTCAGTAAATGTATCAGTAGAAACGCTGCTAGTCCATTACTGATTCTAGAAATCATGTGGAGGACTGTCTTCTCTGATCTTCTGTCCTTATTCACACTTGCAGCTTTCTTTGGGTGTACTTTCTATCCTTTCCTTGACACCATTTAATATTTTGAAGAGAAAGTTGTCATAACAACAAATGTGAAAACTGCTTTATCAGATATATTAGAGATGCAGTCTCCATAGAAAAAGATGATAGCTTTTATTCTATATAAACTCTGTCTCATTTAGCCTGTATTTCAGTAAAAGAATTATGCATTGATGACAAATATAAGTGCAAGGCAAAAAAAAAGTAAAAAAAAAAAAAAAAAAGCAAAGCTAGTTATTCCTAAACTATGAAACCTACTATATGATTTTCTTAAAAATGTCTATAGTGCAAGCTAGAGAAAGAGTGAATAACAAAAGACCTATTTAATTTGTTTTTGACTGAAAACCATGATTTCATAGAATGGTAGGGGTTGGAAGAGAACCTCTAGAGATCATCAAGTCCAACTCCCCTACAGAAGCAGGTTCACCTAGATCAAGTTGCACAGGAACATGTCCAGGTGGGTCTTGAAGACCTCCAAGGAAGGAGACTCCACAACCACTCTGGGCAGCCTGTTTCACTGCTCTGTCAACCTCACAGTGAAATAGTTTTTTCTTATATTTAAGTGGAACCTTTTCTGTTCCAGCTTCATCCCATTATTCCTTGTCCGGTTGCTGGCAACTGTAGAAAAAGGGATGCCCCAACCTTAATAAGATCTCCCCTCAGTCTCCTCTTCTCTAGACTAAAGAGTCCCAGTTCCCGCAGCCTTTCCAGTCCCCTGATCATTTTGGTGACCCTATGCTGAACTCTCTCCATAAGTTCTCTGTCCCTCTTGAGCTGAGGAGCCCAGAAAAGGACTCCAGAGGAGACCTCACCAGGGCAGAGTAGAGGGGGAGAAGAACCACCCTTGACCTACTGGCCACACTCTTCTTGATGCATCTCAGGATGCCATTGGCCTTCTTGGCCACAAGGGCACATTGCTGGCTCATGGTTAGCTTATTATCAATCAAGCCTCCTAGATCTCTCTCTGTGCAGAGCTGTTCTTCAGCACGGGGTTGTTCCTTGCCAGATGCAGGACTCTGCACTTGTCCTTGTTGAACCTCATGAGGTTCCTCTCTGCCCAACTCTCAAGCTGGTTGAGATCCTGCTGAATGGCAGCACAGACTTCTGGGGAATCAGCCAGTCCTCCCAGTTTGGTGTCATCAGCCACCTTACTGAGGGTACACGCTGTCCCCTCATCCAGATCGTTGATGAAGATGTTTTAAATAATTTAATTTCATCCAAGTTGTCTAGGATTCTATTAGCAACAGGTGAAAGATGCTAGGAAGAGCTTCATAATGTTTCAGTTCACATTAGATGGTAAAAGACACATTTTTTTTTCCTTTAAATATGCATATATCAGAGATATAAAATGAAAGGCAGAAACAAAGAGTCTGTGTTACGAATTTGTTGGGACAAATCTTGTGTTTTACTTGATAAAGTTCTTATAGAATGTAATGGTTTCAAGCAATTTTATAGCTATTTGGATATATGTTAGATAATTAATAGGTGATTGTAATTCATGGAGATCTGAATATTTCAGTGTGTCCACCTGAGAACAACAGACTGAAAGAAATACCTTCCCCAATTTGGTAGGTCAAGATATATGTTAATTGAACCCAGTAACAGCCCTGCATACTATCTGTAACTGAATCTATAATCCTGAGAAATGATCACTGATCTCTAAATTATCTAGCACTTTAAAAACATATATTTTTATTTTCAGTTTAATTCACCTTTGATAAACACTATTTCTATAATGGCAAAAGCCAAGCTAGTGTGGTTTTTTTTCTGATAATCTTACTGTTGTCCACATTGTGGAACTGTATTTTTTTCTAAGAATATGAGGTGATGAACAAATAAAGATAGTATTTGAAAACAGGCCTTGGGCTAATTTTGAAAACTAAATCAAGAAAAACAAATACAGATGCTAAATGGATTGTTTGTAAAGCAGTCTTTGAAGTTGCTATAGAAATGCTATGGTTTAGGAAGACTTTTTTAACTTCATGTAACTATGAGCACATATATTTAGCATATAATGTATCTACATCCTGAGACAGTATGTTTTAATCATAAAACTAATTAAAAACCAAGTCCACATGTCCAATATTAAATTTTCATCTCTTTATAGAACATTCAATATGATAAATATAGATAAATGATTTCTTTTTTATTTTGGAGATCACGTTACTCTGCCTGATGAACATGTTTAGCAAAGAAAAGGTTGAATTCCCCAGTGCTTAAAGGCTTCGAAATTTTCTCAAGACTTGGAGGAATAGAAACAGAAAGATTCCATAGGTGGCAGTCTTTCCTTTGAATATTTGCAGTATCAAAATCTCTTAAGTTTCTTCTGAAAGTTGTTGCCTTTTAAAAGGACCTTAAAATAAAGAGATGCCCCCAAGTGGCTATTATAGATTGTATGGGATGCGTTAGAAGAGTGCTTGCCCCAACCAATTATTCTGTTAGGAAGCTATATAATATTGACTTTCATTTTATCAATTATGTCAACTGAGTATCATTCTTTTTCCAAAATATGGAGGTTTTTTTCCTCTTTGAAACAGAGACATTATCTCTCTATGTTATTATTACAAGGAATTTAAGAACTATCGAGTGCTTGCAACACTGAGGTTATGAGACTGTATCTGCTGGTTTTAGAATCACAGAACAATAAATAGATTTTTGAAGTGTAGTATGTTTGTCTGAATGGTTGTTGTACAACTTTGATTCACCTTTTTATAGCAAAGAAAGAGTCTTTGCCTCAAACTAAATGAAGTGAATTGATATTTTTAAGAGTTAGGAAGCACTTCAGACCTATTTCACAGAGCCATAACTTTGTAGGCAATTTGTATTCTTATTTAACTAATGAGATGTAAAAGACTGACTATAAACACAAAATATTGGAGAGTGGACAAATGAGACACACAAATCATCAGTGCAATCTGTATAATGGATGTAAGTGTTCACAGAAGTGAATGCACATTTGCACACACAGAGATTTGAAATATCATCCATTGAGTTTTTTATCTGTCCATGATTTTACTTTTCATGCATTTACCAGTGGTAAAATAAACAAGAAATATAGTTTTGCTGCAGCAATGCATACTGGGATAGGGTGTGACCCAGTGAAGTGCAGAAGCAGATCAGGAGATAGATGAAATGTCAGTATACAGCATAATCGTGTTTCCAGTGTGGCTCTTGTGTACCTCTCAGTCTAGCTCTCCTCATAGCTGGCAGCCCTCAAGGACTAAATGCAGCTCTCAGGCACACTCATCCATGACAAAAGCTTTTTCAGATTAACTATACCATTCTTTTATGGTGTTCATTTTGTAGCTTACCTGAATTATGACTCACACACTAATATTGCTAGAGGGAGAATCAGATTCATTATACACTAATTTCTCTTTTACTCTTGTAGACATTGACAAAATTTGTCTGCTGAAGAGCACTTTTTCTCAAAAGTTCATGTAGGAAAAATGGGTGCTTTTTTTTTCAGTCCTATAGTTTTGTTTCAAGGTCAAAGACACATCTATGTCCAGGCTAATTTTTGAGAAACCATGTGGTTCAAAGTGAACCATATTATTCTTTCTCTTATTCAATTAGTGCTATATTAACTAGGCTTTCATACTAAGTTATAATCTTTTCCCTTCATATGAACATTCAGAAGAGAAAAATTACATTGAATTTAATGCACGTAGGAGCTGGGTTAATCTGTTTTTACTCCTGGTAGTTGTTGTTCTAGCAGGAAAGAATTCCACTTGATCTCCTGGCCATGATTTCTAAGTGTAAGAACCAGATATTTTTCAAAAAAAATGTATTAAATACACTATATAGTCTGTGACGCCTTGAGGGAAAGTATCTGCTTTAACACTGCAAGAATTCAGTTGGATATATGTCTTTCTGTCTTCTTTGTACAAAGTGGTTAGATAACATCTTGGCACTGTGTGGGAAATAGAGTTGAGAATACAAAAGGCCAGTTTCTAAGGTCTACTTCATATAATGCTGTGTAGCTTTCACTGACTGACGATTAGATTTTGGATAGAGGTTAAGGTGCTGATCTTGACCTATGAAGCCTGACACGATTTAGGGTCTGGTTTCAAGGCTACCCATGCGGTACAGTCACAGCTGAAATTAGTTCCCTTGCTTAAGAAAGTATAAGTTGGTAGCAAGCTATCTTTTTTGTTGTTTTGTTTTGGTTTTTTTTTTAATCATTATTATTTGAGCTTAGGGAGGAAGGAATTGCTTTCTAAGGAACTTTTTCCCCTGAATCTTTTAGAGCTTTATTCTTTCATATCTAGTATTCAAGAGTGCCTATTACTTTTTTTTTTCCCCCTACCTCTTCTTTAATATTTTAAGAGAGAAGAGGAATTTTAATACATTGTTCAATAAAGATGCTGGTCCCACTGCAATGTTTTAAAGTGATGCTTCATTCTCATGAGATATATCCATTTGTTTTGAGCGAAAACTGTGATTTACAGTTTTCCTTTATGTTCAGCAACAATTCAGATTCTCTGTAATATAGTTACTCTTCATGAATAAAAAGATATTAACTAAGGACACATAAAGAATCTATGATTCCTGTGGGTACTTCTGTATTTCTTCCATTTATTGTACTGGAAGAACAGTACAATAATTGGATGAAATACAGTTCTTGTATTTCTGTATACAAGAATAATCAGCATTTTGTATATTGAGGGAGCAGCTGTAATACGTTGCTGCTGTTCTAAGCTGGGAAAGTCAGGTATGTGGTTGCCCTATAAGAGAGATTTTTATATTGAGTGGACCTAAGAAAATGTTTTGACTATGATTCAGATTTTTCTTGCCCTCTATATGATGATTTCTACTGATAAACTTTATATTAATAACATTCTTCCTTTCTTAAATTCTTCCTTTCTTTCCAGGCTCTCTTTCCTACCAAAGACTGGACCAGATCATCTTTTGAGGTTCTTTCTAACCTGGACTATTCTACGGTTCTGTGACTCTAAGTTTGAAGGTGGATGGTAATAATTAGGTCAAGAAATTGGACAGACAGTGCTATTACCTGTAGTTCAGCTGCGGTATTTTATAGAACTTAGTAAAAAGGAAAGTGGCTGCCCTTTGAGGAGAAGATGAAAGGGGGCTCTTAGATGCTAATCAGGTGACCTTTTGGACCTACCAAGGGGCTTCTTTTGCTGGAGTGCTAGGCCTGAAGTTAACAGTATGAATACAGACTAGGCAAGATGCTGGATGAAAAGATGTTTGACCACAGAGAAGGAAGGTAGGCCAAGGAGAAGCAGGATTTCAATGAGGCACATTCAAAAGTAGTGAATGGCATGAAGAGACTAACTTTAGCAATACCATTGATAGAGAATGTTTGCTTAAAAGACTGATGCTCAGATTATCTGATGATGTAAACATTTTGTGGTTGTAGGGAGCTTATTTGTATCCAGATACCTTAGATACCTCACTCTCAGCAGTTATTCCCAGCACTCTATGAAAAAGCTGGAAGGTGGGGAGATGTAGTTAGAAATCTTATGACTTCTGCTGTTTGGGTGCCTGCCTGCCCACTCCTTTCACAAGCATTTCCCTGTGGCATGCAGCTCCCTGAAAGCTGGTAAAAGGCTTTGAACTGTTTTACAAAAAGCAGTTGGCAGAGGAAAAGTGCTTTCCATCAAGAAAGCTGGAGCACAGTGTTTTCCCAGCTGCTCTGAGGCACCATATGTTTGCTGCATGGCTACTAATGCTACTCCTTATTTCTTTAGGAGACTTTACAGATGCAACCCTCTGTAGTGATACTCATATGAGGATGAGCAAACTGCTGGTATGTGGCAGTATTTCACTGAGGCTAATGCCAGAGTCAGCTCTGTCAAAGTAGCTGACACAGGTGCCTTGAGGAATATGGAGATCAAGACCATCGGTATTACTAGTCTCATTTGACATTTTAAGACCTTGGGAGCAAAATTCCCAAATCTTTGTGACTTGGTCAGCACAGTAACTGAAATTCAGATGACCAAGTTACTAGAAGAATGTTCTTCCAAAGGCATTTTAGTTGTGGTCATTGCAATTTCCATTAACAAGAACCGTAACATTCAGCACAGTAAAATCACATGGTGTATAACCAACTGAATAACCTTCCTCCAGTCTCCCAGACCTTTATGGGAAGAACTATTTATCAAGCAGTGAAACCATTCTCCCTTCATGCTTTTCTACCCTAACTAGTAGTCCAATAAGATGCTGAGTAAATGCAGGTAGGGCTTAGTTTCAGGTCTGTCCCTCGGGCATGGCAGCATGACAAACACCAGGAAGAAAACTTACGAGTAGACCAGAATGTGGGATTTAGGGTGAATGTCAGTTGCCTGGGGTTTGAAATGAATAACAACGAGAATGCAAGACAAAATCAGCAACGGGCTAGAAGGAGTGTTGACAAAAGTCAAGTTTTGGAGCTGGAGGAAGAAAAACAGGGAAAGAAAATGACAACTGGGAGGAGCCAGCACAAATGAAAATGTGCAGTAACAGGGTCACAATGAAAACTGGATAAATCCCACCTCCTTCATGATGTGAATTAAACAACTAATGCTAAAGGTGGAAAACAATTAGAAAACTCTTTGCCAGACACAATACTACTGGGACATTTAGGGGTCAGTGCTGTGACCAATAATATTTCAGTATATTCATTATGACATTGATGAGGGAACACAGGGAACTGTCAGCAAGTTTGCTGATGATACTAAACTGGAGGGAGTGGCTGATACACCAGAAGACTGTGCTGCCGTTCAATGACACCTGGACAGGCTGAAGAATTGGTCAGGAAGAAATCTAACAAAATTCCACAAGGGCAAGTGTAGAGTCTTGCATCGAGAAAAGAATAACCCAATGTACCAGTAAGGTTGGGCAATGAACTGTTAGAGAGTAGTGTAGGGGAAAGGGACCTGGGGGTCTTGGTGGACAGCAGGATGAGCATGAGCCAGCGATGAGCCCTTGTGGCTAAGAAGGCCAATGGCATCCTGGTTGTACTAGAAGGGGTGTAGTCAGTAGGTCAAGAGAGTTTCTCCTCCCTCTCTACTCTGCACTTGTGAGACTGCATCTGGAATATTGTGTCTGGTTCTGGGTCCCTCAGTTCAAGAAGGACAGGGAGCTGCTGGAGAGAGTTCAGCACAGGGCCACTAAGATGATGGAGTGGAGCATCTCCTTTATGAAGAAAGGCTCTTCAGCTTGCAGAAGACTGAGAGATGGTCTCATTAATGTTTACAAATACATAAAGGGTGGGTGACTGGATGATGGACCAAGGCTGTTTTCAGTGATATCCAATGATAGGACAAGGGGCAATGGGTACAAGCTGGAACATAAGAGGTTCCAAAGAAACATAAGTTAAAACTTCTTCACTGTTCAGGTGAGGGAGCACTGGCACAGGCTGCCCAGATGGGTTGTGGAGTCTCCTTCCCTGGAGACATTCAAAACCCACCTGGATGAGTTCCTGTGTGACCTACTCTAGGTGGTCCTGCTCTGGCAGAGGGGTTGAACTAGGTGATCTTTTAAGGTCCATTCCAACCCTTAAGATTCTGTGATTCTGTGACATTTGTCTGGTTGTGTCATCTCACTAAGGCAGTCTGTGCAGATTAACAACTACAAGTGTTTCACAGGAATACGTTGTCATCTGATTGTGACAAAAGCTATGAAGAATGAGAAGAAAGCCTTAAGTCAATATAATAGTGTTATCATTACAATATAATAATGTTTTGTACAATCAAAGTCATGGTCAGATTTTGTCAGGAGTATGGAATTTCAGGTCATGCTGGATTCTAACCTTCTGAAGAGAAATGGAGTGCTCATAAAAAGTCACCAGCAAGCAAGTGAATTAGACATGTTTTCCTCCATTTTGTAGCAGGTAAACATTGGCAGGAAGAATTAGATTAAAAAAAAAAAAGATCCTCTGTTCCTTTAAACATAAAATAATGATGAGATGAGAAATAAAACCCCAGAAAATAGTATGAAATTATATGGGAAAGAAAATAAATTTCTTGGATTGCTCTGGATGGGTTACATTAGTGCTGTAGTATCTGAACTAGTTAGTGATACGGCTGGGAGAGGTAGGTACTGTGCTGAATGACAAGGATTTGTCATCACTGTGACAAATAATACTAGGTTATGAACTTGGCTGATAGTACAAAAAAAAGTGTGCAAGGAAATATGGTGTGGTTGACTGGATAAGTATGGTAATTATGTTAATCTGTCAGCTAAAGATTAAGCAAAAAACAAAGAATCTTTAAATTGTGTAATGTCCGATTGAGCTTCCTAATTATAAGGGGGAGAAAAAAAAAGTTGTCCAGGGAAATCAATAAAGAAGTCTTTCATTCCAGTATATAGTGCATTTCAACTGAACGGTGAAAGGCCAGCTCTAAGAAAGTATTCAGTAGTGAGCTTATGAACCAAGATGCAGACAGTAAAATAAAATGTTGAGAAATTGAGTAGTAGACTTCAAATCTTACTCAGAGGAGAGAAGAGGAGGAAAATCTCAGGAGACACACAGACCAGCTTTTCAGCTATGTTCATTACCTGTATTCGTTCCAGAAGGCACATGACTGCTTCACTACACATATATGATTATAAAGTTGCAGACTTCAATATAGTCACACATTAGGGTCTTTCATTTAGTGTTTGAATTGCAGGCTTAAATCTAGCCATATAGAAATGTGGATTTTTCTCAATCAATTTTCTGATGAGATTTTTATTCACCTGCCATTTCAGACTGGCTAAACTGAGTAAAAAAAATTAATTGTTCCTTTTTGTTATACATATTAACAGATCAGGAAAAACAAGTAAACAAACAAACAATTAAAAAAAACCCCTCATGCATTTACAATGAGCTATGATACAAGGACATATCCATGCCTACCAGAAATACTCAGTTACAATGTTGAAGCTATTAGACTCTAACTTTTCTTAAAAAGCTAACAGTATTCAAATCATGGTTTTCCATTGTAGCCAAAGAAGATCAAAGCCCTGAAAAACAATTACTAACATATATCAACCACATATGTAAAAGACTCCGGAATATATTAAACATTTAGCACAATTATTAGTAAATACAATCAATCCCTTATCAAGATGAAAATCTTACTAGATTGTCTATAAAATATTAATATCTTTTAAGTCAGTTTGAGGGAAAGTAGGAGTAGGAACTGTTTTAACATTTAAGTACAAGAAATTTGAACTTAAATATTAGGCAGTAAGAGTTGTGGAATGAGTTTCAGTGAAACACTTAAAATTTCAGTTGCTCCATACTGTGCAAATTTCACCAGCATTTTAAACATCCTGAAACTAACAAGGCTTAAGAACATGCACATAGAAAGTGATAGAAAAGTACCTTCTCCAAATTACCTGTGTCAGAAAACTACTGACTGCAAACTGTTATATAGAAATTGAGAATAACTTTTTGCAAAGATCCCTGCAAGCAGGACTTCGAGATCAAAGGAAATTACCTTGCCTACTTAAAAAGTTATAATATCCTTTAAAACTGCAGTAAGTGCTTGTGCAAACACAGTCTTTGGGGGCCTATTTCTAAAATGAAAAAAAAAATAAAAAATCCTTCCTAGCTACTCTTTATGTTCGTTGCTCTGGGATTAGGTTTGTCATGTTTTTTCCCACTTACCTGAATGTCAATCCAATTTAAGGCTACTGTGCTTTTTTTTTTCCTGCCTATCTATGATTTGATTTTGTTGTGGTTTTCTTATGTTTTATGGGGTTTTTATAAGAATCTGACTATATGTATTAGAATTTTACTAAATTTTTATTTTTGTTGAAACTAATTGTGTCATTTTGATTTTATACATCAATTATTGAAATGCACTTTATCAGCCCCATCCTCCTTACCAGAAAAGGCTGTCATGTCAAACCATGACAATAAGTTATCACACAGAGGTCTTTTATTTCAGGGCATTTTATTTTAATTGTTGTTTTATGTATTTTGAGACAACGCTATATATTGTGACAACGCTAACACACTTTGTCTTTAAAACCAAAGTTTTTATGAAAATATTTTGCTTAGCATACTAGAATTACATACTATTCCTTCGGTAGTATTCATAAGGTCAATAAATAAATCAAGAATAAGATGAGTAGAACATAGAATTTGCTTTAGAAATGCAGGAAGGATATATTGAAGAGTACTAATGACATGCTAGTTAGAATAATGGGTAATGGTGGGGACCTAAGGAGATCTAGAAAAGCAAATTGTCAGTGAAGAGAGACAACTCTATAAAAGCCCAGTGCAAGTGTACGTTCACTATGCTAACTCTCAGTAGTTAGAAGTCTTGTGGCACTGTAAAGAAATTAGATGGATTGTTTCAGCAGTGGTATATGGGTGTTTTAGGCCTGATATTATTCTTCTTATTGTGACTCTGATTCCTCATTGTAAAAAAAACATGCAATCAAATAATTCGATTTGTAACCAAAGGTTTTTATAGGTTATTGTAACTTTTGATAATATGTAAAAACAGGAAATATAAAAAATCAACAATTACTAGTAGATGGATCTCAAGCAAAAAGTATCAGATCACTCTAATTTGATTATCTCAAAATGAAAAAAAAAATGACATTCAAACCAATTCAGTTCAAAACTTTGAATTATATTTTTGCACATCTACTGGCATGAACATGATTTTGTTGGTGACATTTAGGCAAGAAGATGAGTTTCTGCTTTACAATCAGATGAAAAAAATCGATAGGAAGAGAACTGAAAAAAATCAAGATGAAAACCTAAAATCTTTCTATCTTTCAATATGAGAAACTGAATAAATTTGTTATAAAAAAAAAATGGCAAGTTCTTGATGATGCAAAATGTTCAGTTTTAAGAAACCAGAGTGCTCTCTCCTGTCCCTGAGTGAAGTTGAAAGGAAATCACAAAATCATTACTGTGCAATCTGATTTGTTACTTTATGCTGTCACCATTCTATTGAAGCTTTCTTTTTTTCCACTGTAGGGCGACTGATGTTGCTTTGTGCGGATGGAGTCTGTGTGGCTTTTCAGCTTCTATTTGATATATTATCTGATGTCTCTTTTCCCTCTTCTCACTTATGTCATTTTACTACTTTTCTCCTCAAAGACACACTTGTATCTTGATCACTCCTTTAGGTACATGTCAGAGAAAGTTAAAAAGAGAACGCTGTGAAAAGTGACATGCTGAATATTTGCTTATATTCCTGCTACAAAAGGGCATACTCTCAAAGTGATCTGAATCACAGTTTATCTATCCAAAACCCTTTGCACCACAAATACATCAGAGTTACACAAATGCACCTGCATATGTGCATGATTTAGGTTTGTAGATGCAGTTGACCCACTTCTAGGCTTAAAAAGCCTTTTAACAGCAGAAATAATACATTTCACTGGTAAAGTGTTAAAAGCAGGAAGCTGCAGAGTCTTTTACACAGTAATCTGAAACATAGGCAGAGGGTTAACGATTGCAGGAATAATTGGAATTGGATCAAAAAAAGGCCATTAAGCAAATGGAAATGTCACTATGAAGTTAATTAATGGGACAATATGCAAATAGGAAAAGGAATGAACTTTTTCCGGATAAAAATCAAAGCACCAATAGCTCAGACTGCAAGCAGATAGGCACACTAATGTTTGCAATGCTCCATCAGTATAAATGGGCCCTGATCTGCAAATGTCTTAACACTGAACCTCTGTTGAGGAGATACTGCCAAAAGAGTCAAGCTGCGTCACATTATGTTCCAGTCTTCTGAAAGTGAGTACACTGAAAGGAAGCAGAGATAAAGGTACCTAAATTAAAAGCTGAATTCATGTTTTCTGAAATAAAACCACTGTGCACTAATTTCTGCATTTAACTTCAAATCAGCTGACTAAGGATACTCAAAAGATTACAAGGATTAATGACAAACAATACGAAGCATCCTTTTCCTATCAAGTATCATATTCAGAATAGCTTAGTGATTCTTGCACAATATCTTAATTCATAGAAGCCAGAATCATTCATTCTTTCATGTAGGTATGTGGAAAAGTAGGTGAGTTTCTTATGTTTTAAATAATAATTAATTCCTGGAGATAAGTGGCTAAAGCAAGGGAAATCTTAGCTCTCATGGATTTGATGTCTGTGGATAATCTGAAACATGAACAACAATATTGTTGTATTGTACATTATTAGTATTAGTCTGAGTTGAGGTTTTCAGATTCAGTCTGATAGTATATTTTGTAATACTGTCAGTGTTATGTAAATGTTACAATAATTTTATCTCTTTTAAAAGGAAAGGATTGTATCTCTCTGTTCAGAAGGCAACATTAAATTATGTTTGTTTATTTGTGGATTTTTATTTAGTTCAAAAAGCCTGAACAATTCAAAACTGCCCAAACTGTGTATCCATTCTGCTATGGTACCAGTTGTTTGAGATCGCTTCTTAGTGACTTCACTGCACTGCTGATCAGCTCCCTAGTGAGCCTAGAAGTCTTAATGATGACAGGGAACTTCATCCATTCCATATGAAATAGTTCCTTCCTTCGTTACTGTTTAACTGAGGTGAAGTTGTATACCTTAGGAACAGATCAAGAATTTTTTCTTGGTGGTGTCATGACATATCAGATGTTTGACACACATATCATCATCTCATAACCATTTATTTATTTTAATGAAGGTCAAATATATGTACTCTTGTGTGTCTGTTCAGATCAGACAGATCCTTTGTGCTTCAGGATTAATATCAGAAGTTAATGTTAAGCTTCTTTCAAATTCCACATAACTAATGTTCTTTGCACTTATGATGCTATATAGGTAGATTGTAAAATATGAAGTGTAAAATGAATGCACAGTGAAGGAAAGGGAATTTGACTGTAATCAGCTTCTCCATACCATTAGAGATAGTTTCAAGGAGTATGAAATGCTTCACACACTACTTTATTCCCTTGGAATTTAGTTCCAGGTGTCTTATAATTTTAAATTTTGGAAAGATATACAGAAAAATTGTGATTATTATAGATTTTTTTTTATTGTGACCAAACTAAAAAGATTTAGTAATCAGCTGTTCTTTCTGACAATCCTAAAGGACAAGGTTTTGAAGGCAATGTATTGAAATCTTCTTTAAGAGCAAACTCAATTTTGTGATGCCTGATCTTGGTGAAGTCCTACCTACAATAGTCCTGGAAAGAATAAATATTTTTTCATATATTAAAAAATGGGGTTAGGAAACATGATCAGATTTTTAATGCATTGAAAATTGATATGTACGTTCATCTGAATGTATTTAAGATCGGGAAGTGTGATGCTATCTCAGATAAATTTTGGACTTGTGATCTGTGTAGCCTTGTGTAACATCTCATATTTTTCTGTTTGTAGAATAGAAGGTTGGGAATGCCAGGAGAGGACTATTGAGGAGAACAGAGAGCAAAATGTCCTTTAGTGCAAAACTTCATATGGATACTTGTTTCTCACACTTGTTCCTATATAAGTAAATCATCTATGGAAATATTCAGTGATGGGGCAGTATCATAAATAGCACAGAGTGAAGTCAGTATTTTTTCCCAAGGGAATGTAAATGTGCTATCTATATTTTTGCCCATCTTCGTTATATTTCAAAACTAATAATAGCTGAGTGTTAATCAACGTGTCAACCTGCCTGTTTTAGGTACTAATAAAACAAGGAAGATTTGTAATATAAACAAATGAGTAATTTCCAAATGATTAAATAACTGGTAGCATCTCTGTGATAATGTATTTAAGAAGTGGTAATAACTACTGTGCAATAGGAGCTAGGAGAGAAGATTAAGAATATGAGAAACAACTCTGTAGACACTAAGGTTAGTGAAGAAGGAGGAGGAGCCTCAGATGCCAGAGCAGAGTTTCCCCTGCAGCCTGAGTTGAAGACCATTGTGACACAGGTTGTCCCATTTGAGCCCATGGAGGTCCACAGTGGAGAACATATCCAGCTGCAGCCCATGAGGACCACATGCTGGAACAAGTGGATATGCCCTAAAGGAAGCTGTTACCCTGTGGGACGCCTGTGTGAGATCAGGCCCCTGGTAGGACTTCTGGCCCTATCAAGAGTCCATATAAGGTCATGTTTTCTGGCAGGACCCCATGGAGCACCCATGCTGAAGTAGTCTGTTCCTGAAGGACTACACCTCATGCTGGAGCACTCTGTGGGAAGGACTCCCATTGAGACAGTTCACAGAGGACTGTCTCCCATGGATTGGACCCCATATTTGAGCAGGGGGAGAATGGGAGGTGGGAATAGCATCAGAGACAATGTGTAATGGACTGACTGCAACCTCCATTCCTCATCTGCCTGCAGTGCTCAGGGGAAAGAGGTAGAGGTATAGAGAAGGAAGCTGAACCCTGGAAGAAGAGAGATGCTTTTTAGTTTTGTTTATCATTATCCTACTCTCTTATAAATTTACAATAGATTCAATTAATTTCTTCAAGTCATTTTGCTAGTGATTGTAATTGATAAATATTCTCACTGTCCTTTTGTCAACCTATAATCTTTTTGTTGTATTTTCTTCCACTGCTCTGTAGAGGAGGAGGGAGTGATATTATGGCTTAGTGGGCACCTGGCAGTTAGGCACAGTCAACTCACCACATCAGAGAAGAGTAACTTCAGACAGAAATAGATGGTTTTCACTCCTTTAATTAGTGTTATGAAGTAATTCACCTGAAACAGTCAAGTATAAATACCTTACTACAAAGTATTAAACTTTTGCTGGTCCAAACCAAGTAGATTGTATTTCCCATGACTATCATGCAAAAAGGCAAATATTTGAAACTGCAGTTCAAAGTAGTTGATGTTAAACATACACTTAAAGTAAGTATGCTAAGGAACTATTCAAATTCTATAGCTTATCTTGTTATATTATCTTATTATAGCCATTAGAATTCCTGACAGAAATACCATTCAAGTTTATTTGAACAACAGTTTCAGGAGGAAAAGGCTATTTGACCAAACCATAAAACATCTCCAGGCAGTTTTCAAAGAAGGTCCTAGTCACACTGTTAATTTCATTAAATCTTGCTAAATTGTCTTCTAGGTTCGATCATTTAGTTCATTCTTCTCTTTCTAACTTGAAGTTAATATCATTTCTTAATCCTTAAAACACATATCATCTAAGTACCAGTGACTCAGTTAAATTTCATTCAGCCACACAAACTGAGCCTGAAATTAGTAATCTGCAAAATTTAACTTTGCTTCTGTTCTTGTACATTTTAAAGCCACTGCAAAATTTGAATTTTGACTTTCAATTTTCAATTTTCCTCTGAAAATTAAAAATTCTGAAATTTTACCGCAATTGTTATAATTGTGAATTAAATGATCCCCATGTGGATCTAGATTCAGGGAGGGATTAAAATTAAGCACATAACAGTTCTGGAGCAGAGCAGAAAGGAAAAGAAGAGGAGATAAAGCGAGTGCCTTAGGCAGATAATAGAAAAAATATTACTGTGTAGGAATCATGTCATAGAGGCAAGGTCATGACTGATGCGGTGATCTTATGTTAAAGTAAATTACTTTTGCAATAAACTCTGGAGTCTTTGAGAAAAAGGAGAACAAATCTTGTCTATTTACAGTCTTGCAGTTTGCTTTACAGATTAGGTGCTTTGAGATTCTTTTCAGGTAAACATGACATCTACTTATTGGAACAAAAATAGCAAGTAGTTTTCTGTAGTTTTTGTAGATTTTGGAGATGAGTGACATACACTGGTTCAAGAAAAGCATGGGAAAATAATTATAGTAATCAGGTACATGTAAGAAAAGTGATCAAGAAAATATCTAATGACTGACAAAGAGAGATAAGATCTTCAGAATGCTAAAAACGTTGCAGCAACATTTGAGAGTTACCAATATATGTAACATTTCCCAGAAACTGAACAATTTGCTGGGATATGAAGATCCTGACTTGCAATGGAAGAAATAAATATTCAGTGACTACAGTATTCCACTCCTCCTCCTTAAGGCAGAATATAATTAAGATGAAGAGGCACAATATAATCAGAGAGATTCATATTTAACAAAGCTTGTGTCTTTTGTGTGTGCATGTGGTTTGAAAACAGAGCAAAGTCACAGAAGAGCATGGACAGAATGTATGTAAACTTTTAAGAAGTGCCGATATGGTGCTGCACAAAATGCTTATGTGACAGGCCACTAAGTATCATGTCAATGATGAACTGTTATACATCTAGGATAACTTAATGGAGCCATATTTCATTCATAGCTGTGAATAAAAACTATACTGGATTGCAAGTGCAGAGAAATAAAAGATGACTGGTGAAATGTCAAAAGAATTAATATTATAGACATCGTTTACCTTTCAGATGAAAGGCAAGAAAAGCTGCATCATTCAGGAAGAAAAGATGTGCAAAGTTTAGCAACATGTGCTAACTCTCACGGTTTAAGATAAAGCTCTATGATTCTAAATCATTCAAATGTAAAGAAGGTGACACTCTACAGTGGGAATATATAAAAGAATAAATTGTTTTAAACAAGTCTTATCTGTAAGAATTAAGCTTGCAAGTCCATCCAGGTGTGTGCAATGCAAGTTATTAAAGAGTGTAAAAAGCCTTATAGGAAGCCTTATGGTTAGCTTTATCCCCATTTGTTGTCAATAATAGGCATGACAGACTGTAATAACCTTCAGGCTTAGTTACCTTACGGGAAAAAAAGTTGGCAATAAAATCATGAGTAGCTCATGAGCTGGCAACTGACAAATAGCACGAATGCTGACTGACCTAGAAAAAAAAGCATTACTTTTAAATTGTCCACTTTTCTCTTTATTCTGCCCTCCCATCCATCTCTCACCTCCACAGTAAAAAATAAAAAACTGGAGGAAAAGGGAAAGATGGTCTAAATGTGACTTTAGAACTCACTGACTTAGCTTCAGTTGCACCTCTGACTCTTGAAATGCTGTGAAGCTCGGAAAGAGGGAAAACAGTATGGAGAGAGTAGAAATCATCATCAAAAGGACGAGACTTGTAAAGTCTACATGGAGGTCAAAATATATGAAAATCCAGTCATAGCTTCTAAGCTGTAAGGAAGAAAAACTAGTTGCATGCATTCATTTGCTTCTCAATAAATTTATACTCAAAACAATATCAATCTATATGTAGATGGCTTCTTTTACAGAAAACATCATATATATACATTCAGTGTATTTTCTGTATATGTGATTTCAACTGCTTCTATCTCCATCAGTCACTACAGATGTATATTTTGAGATTCCATGTTTCTTATTTTGATCTATAACATGAAATATGCTAAAGAAAATGCTTAGAGCACACGTGCCTCTACAAGTACCATATAAAAATATGTTTCACTTCCAGCAACTGAGGGAAATCATAATATTTTGTATTGCTTTGATATCTCTGCTGCTGGTTATTCTCATATCAAAGGTGAGGAAGTTCTCTAAAGATTTTTATATATTAGAAGAGTAAATTTAGAAACAGGAGAATTGAAAACATCAATACTGATAGTATTTGCATGTCACGTCATAATATAGTTGCTTAATTAGTGAGACTTTTATCTCCAGTTTATGGTGCCAAGTGGTATCTGAGAGCCTGGATACAAGTAGCTACAAAATTACTTGTATTTAGACCATTTTAATAATGAAAATTGTCTTTTATAAGGCTATGCAACACTCAGATTGAGAGTTAAAAACTGCATATGTTTTGGAATATTCTAGTATCTCCATGCTTTGGAAGAGGAATATGAAATTTGATAAATGTGGTTTCCCAATATATAGCACATTCTGTGTGAAAGTGCATTATTATATTTGATCAGTACAGAGCTACAAAGTTTTCTAGCATTCAAAATATCTGAAAAATCTAACAAGACTTCATGTTTATAGAGTGTTTTTATGCTGATTTCACATGGTTTTTGACTGCAGGAATTGAACAACAATTCCTTACATTTGTTCGCTGCATGAGGTTCCACATTTGTTGAAGATCTAAGCAAGGATATCTGTGGTCACATAGAAAAACTACAATTATGTAGTCACAGAAGGAAGGTAGAGAATACGAACAGTGTAGTAAGTAGAGGAAGAAATGAAATTCGTAGCTTGTGCTTCTGAGAATATGGGCAGAAGTATAAAAGATGAAGAAATACAGGTGACAGACTGAGCGGGAACTGTAGATGGATGTCAGAAAAAATTAGGAGACAAGGACACTACTCTGTAAATAATAAAGCACAAGTCATTGAAGTTGTGAATAGAACCATTAAATACCTGTCATATATACTGGTAAAACTCATGTTGCCACTCCAGTAGATCTCCATAACAGAAGTTAGCAATCTTTTACTGCCTTTTCGACTTATAGTCCACTGACCTGATTATTCAAGATTAGGATGTTTCTATCATAATAAAGTCATTGCTTCAGTTTGCCTAAAACAGAGAAGGAACATGAATTTTATGTCCTCAAAGTCTTTTTAAACAATGTTAAAATCTCCTTTTATAACGAATAACTGAAATCTTACACTATTCTAGAATATAGCCAATTGCACAATGTATATCTATTATCTGTATCCATCACAAAAAAAAAAAGAAGAAATTCTAAGCAATTTTTGAAAAATATCTCGAGTTGGTTTTACAAAGTCTATTTTCTTGGTTTTGGTGAGTCTAGCCACTGAAGTTTGAATTAAGAAGGCCATAGTGCCTCCAATTTTCCTTGATTGCTTGAAAGCTTTGGAGGGAATATTTGCAGGATTACTCCAGTGGAAGCTTGAGTGATATTGAAGCAGCAAGGTCAGGTAAAAATGAAATAAAATCTAGAAGTATGTTTTCTTGTCTTCTAGTCTTGTTTTCAGCATTCATTTCAGAGCTTATGTTCATGAAACAATTGTAAATAATAGGTATCTTTGATACATGTTGATAAAGCCATCTGTGAATGACCTGGTAAACTCTAGGGTATTCCAGTCTTTAGATACAAAAAGCACAATTAGTTGTTACCAGATTTCCATAGCTCAATTCAGACAAATTTATGGAATACTGACTTTGAAGAGCATTCCACTCCATCATACATACCTAAAAGACTAAGTGACATAGCAACACTGTGGGCCTCCAAGCTGGAACAGGAGGTGTCACAAGGGGATATGAGAGCAGGAGGGATCTGGGAAAATGATGACTCATCCAGACATGAAATGATACATAGAATGAGAATGTAAAATTTTGTAGTTTTCTGAGCTAGAATTTCTCATAGATTTGTAAGAATTCACTTAAGATTTTTTTTTTAATTTTTTTTATTATACTTTTGTACATATCAGGGAGAATTGGAGTAGATGGCCACAGTAAGAACAACTGTCATTAATAGACAAATATTTGTTTCACTTTCTTTTGTAGAAATGCTTCATGAAAAATATTTAACTTCCAAGAACAATGCAAATTGTTACATCATGAGTCTTTAAAAAAATCCCACAGGCAAACTTCCTCTCTCAATAGAGCAAGGAAGAGTTTGTGAAAACCAGTAGAAAATATGAGAGTTCTACTCCAATGCTTGATAGCTTTCAGTTCTAATTTTGTCTGACTGTTTTGATTCTTATTTTTCACTTTTCTGTATACTCACCTTATACTACTGTTTCAAGGTGAGGAATTTACTTCCTGATGAATGCTACATAGCTTTTCCTAGTGAAGACATTAATTTATTCCATGCCAGAGGGTCGCTATATCTTTAATTTGATTTTCATTAGAATCTTTTGCTTTGTTATCAACACTAATCTGAAAATTAAATGATTTACTCAGCGCTCATTCAATGTTATCAGTCTTGTAAAGATTCCTAACAAAGCAGATATATGTCTATTTCCCTCTCCTAATTGCTTTCAGAAATTTTTTTCCATCTCCTTGATACCATCAAGTTGTGCCTTCTGGATGCAGAAAGAACATTTTTTGTACTGCTTTATAGCCTCTGCTGTCTTACTGAAATAGATGGAATTCTGGAGATTGTATACCAGTTCAAAATTTTTCCCAATAGCTTTTGTAACAGTAAAGTGTTAGAGAATATTTTTAACATGTTTGAAAAGATATCTCTGTGATACAGTTTCTGATAAAATGATAACTTAATGTAAAACTTTTTGCTTTAGCACATCTTTAATGTCGCAAAATAAAAACCAATTGTATACTTCTGCATGCAAGAGACTGTTCCCAGTTCTATTCCAGAAATGTACATGCTTCAAAGAATATACATACTGAGACTGACTTACCAGTGCTTATTCACTTGTATAACCTTTACTTGCACAAACAATTCTGTTGAAGTTAAAACTCCCAGATACAATGCAATTACTCACATGCTTTAAGGTTGCATGGATCTTGACAATTGTATTCTGCCCTCCAGCTAAAGGCTTGCTTCTGTTTCATCTGATAAAACCTTCCAGCTGAATGCTTCCATGCTGTGAATATATATTTTCAAAGCTGACACGTATGTGGCTTAAGAAGTAGAGGGCCAATTATAAACTGACAAACAATTATTATGAAAAAGCCAATCAAATGTGCTTTTAACGTAATAACTCTCTTTTCAACATTATAGAACATTGCTGTTTACCTCACTTCATATCATTTGTTCTCAAGAAAGACATGGCTGATTATAGACTTCTTGCTGACGGTAGGAAATGGACAAAAGAAAATGTGAACATCGTCAATACTAGCCGCCTTAACAATGACCTTCATTGTTGGGGCATGAACTGAAGTCATATTTGGCATTTAGCCCCGGACTGTTCTGCATCCCTGCTCTGTCCCAATATAGCCTTTTCTAAAGAGTTCTGCTCTCAAAACTGGAGACAACTATTTGCAAACATCAGTGCTAAAGATGAATTTTCTGATCTCCCAAGGCTGTCTGCAGTCTCGTTTGTATTGTGTGATGACTTCTGGGTACCTATGGTACATGTGCATACTTGGTGTACATGCATAATATACTTTCCTTATGATACTAACAATGGCTAAAAGTGAATGGTGCACAAACTATTGCATTAAACTGGCTTGGCATTGCTAGGGCAGCTTTCATAAATTGATTTTACATGTCAGTAGTGGCGATAAGATAATTATATAATTGGCTTTTGGATGTGCTTCGCATGCAGCCTAACTTTTAGACAAAGCTGCCAACTAAAGAAGAAATGGAGATTTGGCAGGTTTATTTTGTCCTTTCAATTACTGAAATGCATACTCGTATCTTCATCTTCTACTGAATGTAATTAAATGATTCTTTGATATTAAGTCAAGAAATATTTGGAATACAGTTAAGCTTGTTAGTGAGTGAGTGTATGTGTGTATGAGACAGAGAGGTAGTAGTGCTGGGAATGGGGATGCCTTTTTTATTACTTGATCAAACTGAATTAATCAGTAGTTTCCTGCAAATATCTAATTCTACAAGCCAAAATTCTGAAACAATTTCCCCTCAGAGTATTATTGCAAAAGCACTGTCTTTTGGGAACTTTGATTCACCATGCTGAATTTCCGTCCCCCGTACAGAGGGATTTTGTGTCAGGAGCCAGCAAGGAGTATGTGGGATCTCAGTATTAGACAGAGATGTACTACTGATGGAGGAAAGTATCATGCTTTTACTGTACAAGGATATCTTCTGTTGCATGGGAATTATCTTAAGGTATCTAAACACCATTCCTGATTTGGTCAATTGGAAATGAATAATATAGAAGTCCATCAGAAAATATTATGGAAATAGATTTGATTAAGTATTTTACTGTTGATTTATACTATGTAAAGTCAGCATATAGAGCATCTCTTGTCTTTGCATGTCTGTTTTAATCAAATATGTATTACTTCATTGTAAAATGAGCATGTACCTTGGCTTCCACTGTATCTCACAGAAATGTTTGCAGCTCCATACAAGTCAGCAAAATGGTAAAATTTTGTATTAGTAACACTATGACCCAAATGTTTGTTAAGCTAATACATTTCACCTCATTAGATGTACACCTTTTCCTTTGGATTTTTAACATCATGTTCAGTCCATGTATCTATTTAGCAGGCTATACAATTACTGCTGGATGTGTCAAGACTGTCCTAAGGTGATAATATCTCATTCTAATCCATTTCCCCCTACAAAAAAAAACCCAAAAAACCAACAAAAAAACCCCTAGAGACCATTGAGATCCTTGATTTGTATTATTCACAGCAAGCACAATACCATAAACTATCTTTGTTAGTTTGTTATTGCTGTACTCTTCGATTCTGTGAAATTCCTTTTTCTGTGTCTGTATTCTGTGTCTATGTGTCTAAACACCAAAGCTTGGTGTTGTCCTTATCTCATGCCGATACACATCAAGAACAACCTTTTCAAAGGTGAAATTGCCATTTTATAAATAATGGCAATGGTGAAAAAAAGCATCCTCCCACTTCATATCACTTGCAACACTACTACCCTTCTCTTTTCTCTTTTCTTTTTCTGCTATAATCAGGTTAACTTAACTTTCTTCGTGTGCTAAAGCCCATCAGAATTAAGTTGCAATATATTCAGAAACCTGAGTTTTATTGTTTTAAACACATTTTTTAAAAAAATGACCAAAAAAATGAGAAACTTCTAGTGGATTATTTACTACATGAATAATTTATTATAATAGTCAGAAAATTAACTATAACATAAGAAAGAAGCACTGTATATGGACAGTTGCACTACATTTTTTACACACATCTGGTCCCATTGACTTTGATTCATTTATTATTTCTTCGAGTCTTTTATGTGTATTAGAAATTATTTGATATAACTTTCTCTGTCTCATCTGCACTAGACAGCTTGTAAAATGTAATTTGAAGATGTCTGTGACCAGCAGAATTGCTTAAGCAGTCTGAGCATATTTTTTCTAATGAATTCTAGACATCTATCTTCACCTAAATAGTACTTTTATCTTCTTAATTGTTGTGATATTGAGCTCTATTCCCCTTTAAAACTTAGGTAAATATTATAGACTGCCAAAAGTAATTAGAGAAAGATTATTTACCCTTGCTTGCTTCTTCTTTCTCTGTTTTTATTTTTTTATTAAAGATAAGCATGGGTACTAAATAGGAATATTAAACTACATAGAAGTTAAGATTGTAAGTAAAAGGGCATTGTTTCAAATGTGAGCATTTTTTGGGTGGACCTTATAAGCTTTGAAGTACAAGAGGAAAAGTTTTTAGGAGTGCTTAATAAAGTATTTTTACTTTTTTTTCAGAAACTTAAGAAAACTTTTAATCTGTTTTGAGAGAACTGAGGTTTTTTTGTGTAATTGAACTAAACAAAATTTTTGAAGCTAACCATGTTTTCTTTCAATGTATAAAACCTAAAAATAAAGTACATGAACAGTCTTCAACCTTTTTTTTTTTCAGTACCTGTTATGGGCCCAAATCAGTCTCAAATTAGGGAATTTCACTAAATTTAATTTACTGCCAGTTGGCATAAACTTTTAGTTGTTGATTATGGTATTAATAAATATAAAAACTATTAAACATTTAGAGAACAACACCTCAGCTTCACTCCAGACACACCTCGTCCCCACCTTCTAGTCTCTAGTCTTCTTGATACACTTCATGTTCCTTCCCCATGGCAAGGTGATGGGCAGCACAGGAGGTGGGGGTCAGTGTATTGATTGTTCTTCCTTTGCTTTTTGCTGCACTCTGTTTATCACTCGACTCTTGAAAGGTGGTTTTCTCTACCAATTGTAGTCCCCTCAGGGGTTGTATCAACTGATGTGTGTCCTGTTACAGCTCTACTTTTGCATCCTTCTAATAGTATCTGCTCTGTCACACCTTATGTGAGATTTGGTGTTGTAGTCCTTCCTTTCAGTGCTTGAAGGGATAATGGATGGAAAAGAAAATATTCTGAGAATGTACTTTTTCAATTTTCTACTGAGAAAATGATCATCAAAATATAATTATCAGAATATCTGCCTGTTCAGTGAGTAGTCAACGAAAGACAATATTGTATTATGCAGACTAGAGTCTCTTATGTGCAGAATGTTAAAAAAACTGTAAACATTTAACATGTAGTACAGAACTGAGTGGCACTAGGTAAAGGGCTGAAGTAGCTTAAATATTTGATTCTGAATTTCTGATGTAGCTTTTCTTACCCGTACACCAGATAGTTGAATATGGTTTCCAAGCCAACTGCATCTATGATGAGTATATCCCTTTTGACAGAATCTTACTCTTTTCATCCACTTCCATTTCATCACTATTTCATGATGCAATATGATTACTTTGCAATAATAGATGGGGGACAGACGACTTGAGATATCTGTCTGGGAATTGAAAGTTGTGAGGAAGACAGGAACGATTGTATTTTATATAAACAACTTTTAAGTAAGATAGCCAGAAGTCAGGAAAATAACTGTTATTTCAGGAGCTGGGAAGAGAGTCTTCTTTTGCAAAAATATAACAGAAATATGTACAGTTTCTTCATCTAGATTAGGAAGTAACTATATTATTGGAGACTCTTTGACTCTTTGACCTGCAAAAATACCCAGCTCCCATCAAAAAGTATCATTTTTCTAAAAGCCTGACTATTTCAACATTATTTCCATTTTCTCATCTGCTTGGCATGTTAGACAAGGTTGGGACATCCCTTTCTTCT
>WBNH01000962.1:655357-674422 GCA_013401255.1 Urocolius indicus | reverse complement strand
TCCCTCACCTGAACAGCAAAATTGTTTTTCCTTCTGTTGAAGTGGAATTTTTTTGTGTTCTAGCTTTTTTCCATTACTTCTTGCCCTGTCACTAGATACAATAGAAAAAAGTGGTGCCCCAGCCTCCCAACATCCACCTTTTAGATATTTGTAAATATTGGAGAAGAATGGAAACATCTTAAATTGGTGTAGCTGCTAAGGCATCACAGCCTTAGCACACAAAATCAGCCCAAATCTTTGGGTTTTATTGACCTTCTGTTAGGATGCTGCATATGCTGGCAACCTATTAGCTCCAGCACTTATTGACTTCTTCTATATAAGTCAGAAGGTGTACACTCAGTATCCCTACGTGCTTTGACATAGCCTGGGACTCGCAGTAAATTAAGACTTACTGTCCTTTACAGTACAAGGAATAACATCTTCTGCACAGGACTACAATATGAAGAGGCCAATTAGCAACCAAGAGCAAAATTACAGTTCCATTTCCTCATTGGTGGTCAAAAGAAATAGAATTAATGAAGAGGAGTTCATGAGAACAGACTTGTTTGAGCAAGTAGAACACACAAACAGTGTTATTGCCCATCCAGACAGGTTTCCCTGTTCATCAGTATAAAACACAGTGATGCTGTAGCCCTGTAATCCTCTGTGCAAACTTTTTAAAGGCACAGATCAGATCAGGCAGAGATCTTCAAATTATTACCTCCAAGCACAAGTATGCTCATTCTGCCTCAGAAAGAAATAGGTCTTACTCAGAATTACATAAGCATGGAGTCAGTAAGTTCTTGACTAGAGATTACATAAAATAGGTTTAATTCCATTTAGTGTCCAGTTATTCATGTTTCCTCATGTTAATTCCAGAAATTCAGCACAGAAACATTCACACTTGACACACAGCAACGTTCTGTGAATGTCTGTCGTTGAACTTTTCTTGTTGGAAAGACTTAAAAGACTTATGAGTATTAATCCTGGCCAATGTGAATCAGCGGTACGATATCAGCTAAATTCCAGTCTACACCACATGAGAATCTGACATATGCACAAAGACAGTCTACAATACCATCATTTTCTACATCACTCAGAGCTTTTTATTCTTCAACTCCTATTCCACTGACATTTCATTGAAGTCAATGAGGCTTTTGCATCTGAAAATTCCATCAAATTATGGCTTCCCTATCCATGTGCAAAACGCCTCAGTTTGTTCTAAGAGTCAAAGGTGTTTTCTGGAGGCAGGGTGGGAAGGAGAAGATCATTTAAGCAAAGACAGAAATTAGCAGGATTAATTCTTACTCTTGTTGTGTCTCATCGTAGCAAAGCATAACATTTACCCTATACTCCTACTGCACATACACAGGCTTGTGTCTCACACTAAGACCTGTGGCAACAGCACTTTATCAGCATGGCCTGTAGTGTCTTTTTATAACTTACCTCCACAATGTGTGAAGCCATAGAGAGCATATCCTTTGTTACAAGTGCACTCAAAGGTGCCTGGATGATTGATGCACGTGTGGTCACACGTCCGTTCAAAAGAGCATTCATCAATGTCTGCAAGTTTGAAAGGGATACATCAGTACCTTTCAGCCTGACAGGGGAGTGCTGATAAGCTCACAAAGTTGGACACAGAGATGTGCAGATTTATGTAAATTAAGCAAATTCTTTTAAAGCAAATAATGCAAGGTAATGAAATGACAACTTTTAAAAGAACAATTAGTTTGCCAAATGAGCGTTTTCTTGGCACATGGAAACTGATGATTCATTTTTAAACAACTATGTAAGTTATTTCTCTTCTATGGGAGAAAAAAAAGAAGTGCTGACAAACCTCTTATTTCATTAATAAAAGTCTACATAAGGTCTGAGGAAATAAATTTATGGTAAGTATTGCCTTTGGGATTTCCCTATAAATGAAAGCAAAAGGCACTTTTTTTTAAAGTCTATAGGAATACGCAGTGCCAGATTTGAGCCTGCTGAAAGTCACTATGTCCTGAGACACACTGGAAGACAGATGATTGGAACAATTGGGTGAATTTTTCCACAGATCCATTACATTGCATATTGAGACTTCAATGTCTGTCTCTAAAAGCTGCTAAGTTTTCCCCAGCGTAAGTTTTCCTTGGCATTACAATCACTTTGTGTCCCTCTCTTTTGTGAAGCATAGCTAGTACAATTGCCTGATGTCAGGGAATTGAACCATAACATTCCCACAAATTCCTGAAGCTCTGAATGTTTATTATATCATCAAAACTACTTAAAACTTCTGCAATAGTACATGATGCATGCTGTGTAAGAATGTTGCAAGACACAAAGAAGTTACCATCAATATCACCTTCACATTGTGTCATCCTTTTTTCTTGGGCTTTAGCATACATCAACATACTACTTTTGAAACAATCTAAGGCAAGTTACAGAAGTAGCAGGGACAAAAGAGATGTGCAAATCTTTAAAATGCATCCATAAAGAAATTCCATTTTAAAACCTCGTAAATTATCTTGAAAATCTTGTTTCTCTGGTAAGTTTGTTCCATATAAATAGCTGTCATTCTTTGTCTGATTTAAAAAGAATGGGAATGCACTAAAAAGCCAGGTGAAATGTATTTTTTGTTGGTCAGTTCAGCTTCCTGGAACACATCAACTATGTTTGCTGGCTCTCTAGGAAATGGAATTATTCACCTCTCCAGCTGGCTGATTGGCTTTACACTGTTTCATAGTGTAGCTTTTCCAAAACCACAAATCATTTTGATCTTTACACATTGATATAGTTAAGCAGCTTAAACAGGATTGCTAACTCTACGTGTACAAACCATTATACAGAACAGCAAACATGCTTTGTAAGTCTCGCAGGAGAAATCTACATCATCCTAAAAATCAAATGCTCTGTGATGGTTGAGGGAATAGTGATTACAGTCTGTCTGCAGGCCTATGATCTCATAGATCACATAATAACTTTTTTCTTTAAATAATGAACGTGGGACATCGAAACATCCCATTAAGGAAAAATAGTTTCACTGTAATGGTAAACTAGAAAATAAGATGGACAGAGATATTGTCTCTTTTCCCCTGTAAATTATTTTAAGATCATGAATAGAACAGAGGAGAACATTATCCTCATAGAGCTTTTTCATTTGGTGCTATCTCTGTCACTTACAGATAACAAATCACTGTGCCACTAAATATACCTCCTATAATAGTATCAAGCCAACTGTATGAACTCAGCAACTCCTTCAGAAAGAAAAAAAAAGAAAACTGAGGCATAGAAATTAGTCTGGAGTTCATTATCACTTCATCATTGCAGCAGATGTCCAAGCCACACTGATTTGTTCTACTTGTATTGCCTCTCCAGTGCACATACCTTGACAAGACTTCTCATCTGTTAATAATTTAAATCCTTTTCTGCAGCTGCAGTCAAAACTGCCAACAGTGTTTTTACAGAAATGATCACAGCCTCCATTATTGGACTGGCATTCATCAATATCTGTAACCAAAAAAAAAGTGCTTTGGCAAATAAACACAGTACGTTCAACATACCTCCACTGCCAGATCCAGAAAACAGTCACGTTCAATTGGTTAGAGAAGCCCAGAAACAAAATCTAACAAGCCTAGTACAAATTCTAAGGAAGATCAGATCCAGTTTTTAAGAATTATCTGTCCCATTCAGCCTCGGGACAGTGTTATTTGCTTTCATTTAACATATTGCTGTCAGCTATATTTGGGTACATGAATTCACAAAAGACCATTTCTCTAAGTTCTATTTGGAAACACTTTCACCTAAATGCTCTCTAACAGATTTTAGCTTTTTAAACTTTCTCTCCATTTCCTCTTCCTAAGCCCTGCAGAAATCTCAGACAGTGGAGACTTCCAGAAGTACCCTATCCTTTTCATGCCAATACTAGAATGAGTCCTTTATCTAACATTAATTGACTCGAGCATGGGAATTTTATCATTTTTGCCAAGCAGAATAGTCTTTACAGCTAATTACTGGAAAATGTATTCTAATACACAACCTAAATATTCCTTTGCTGCTTTCCAGTACTCTCATTAAGGCTGCTTGGAACAGCATAAGTAATTCTACTCATACATCCCTGTTTACACAGTGATATTTACTTACAAACCACTCTCACAGCCAGTTGACTGCAGGTAAAATAGCAGACTATTGGACTGCATGCCTGTAAGATCCTATACACCCACCTCTCCCAGTACTGACCTCTACTTTACTACAGACCTGTATTACCTCCTACCAAATATGCATCTGCAAAAAAAATGAGACCATCTTGGCACAAGGAGTGGAAGTGGTGAGGGGAAACGGCAGAGCAGCAGAGATTCTCTGCACACGATTGTGTATCTATCCCTGGCTGTAGTCCTTTGTTAGGTCAGATTATACACACTGGCTTTCCTCTGGACACTACATTACCTTCACTTGGACATGAATACCCTACAGCAAGGTGTTTGGTACGCATGTGTCCATGAGTATAAAACCCACCTTTACATGTCTTCCCATCAAACTGGAGCGTGAATCCAACAGGACAGCTGCAGTGGACTCCGGTTGATGTATCCTTACATGTGCGATCGCAGCCGCCGTTGTTCACTGCACACGTTTCTAGCCAACAAGGTAAAGCTGAAGTTTGCTCAGAAACACCACGTGATACAAGGCACGGTTCCAAGCACACTGCTATTCAACCGCATTTAGTCTAGTAGACAGGAATAACTACTAAATGCATGTGTTGGCAACATCTCAGCTATGTCTGTCTTTTTGCAGAGACTCTGCAAACCATGATACCATCTCTGGATATTCTCCTTAAACAAAAAGCCCTGATCCTTGATGATGAATCTGTTCCTGATGATGAATCTGTTTCCTTATGTCCACACTCAATCCTGGCTGATCCGACACTTCCACCAATGCTCAGACATCTGGTTATACCAGGCAATACTACATCAACTTTCTGAAATCCCTCCCAATACACCTTCACAAGCTACCTATGCTCCCAGTCATGGTGGATTACATTCACACTTGAGTGTTCCTTCAGGCTTGGAACCCAGATGCCATCTCAACCTAATGTTTGTCTAGCTTCCTTATATGCAAACTATCTAAATCTGACCAAACTCTTCTAGCAAATGCCCCTAAAATACAATTCTTCACATCCAACTAAACAGAAATAACAGAGTCTACAGCATCCTGTTGTCTTGTAGTCAAGCTAATCACCTCAGCCAGTCTACCCACATTTTCACTGTCTGGACAACTATTTTATCCAGCTCATATTATTTCAGTGAGCTGCAAAGATCATTTCCTGTGTCTGCTTTTTGAAATCCTCTCTTTATAGTTCTGTCTCTTAGTTTTCTGCAGTATCAAACATCTGCTACTTGTTCTTAAGTTTTGAGACCTTCACTGGTCTATTCCTTTTCAGACTCACATTGAACACTGGGAGGCTGTGTCCAGTTTCTACCTGAAGACAGTATCTTTTCTTTCTTCCTCTTTCCATAGTAATGTGGGGTTTTTTTTAAAAATGAAGCTATTCATTTTCATGCATAAATATGGATTCAGAATCTCAGGGCTAGCCCTATACTTTTGTTAGCTTCTTCCTCAGCCTCCATGCTACTTCTGTGGCAGATCCCAACAAACACAGTGAATCACACTGACTGCCTGCAGTAAAGGCTTTTGAGAGGTGGACATCCACTGACCCGGTTGCCCTGAGACCACAGTGATTGTTGATCATGGCAGTGCCCTTTCTGTAGTGACAGACTCTCAGAGGCCAAATCTGGGCCAGGCATCTGGGTCAGACGTAAACACCTCTAGGAAGAAAAAGATGACTTTGTATCCTAACATATCCTTGGAGATGCAATCCATCACTGGACCCAATCTTCCATGCAGAAGCAGACATTCAGTTGAAGAGTGCAAGTAAAACACTGCTTCTTCCACAATCACTTGGCTAAAACCATTGCACAGAAGGCATTGTACAACATTCCCATGATGAATTAAAACCACAGAAACATGCACTACTTTAAGGGCAAGTTCCTGACACCTCCTACTGACCATCACAATGTACATAGTTTCTTACACATTATGGAATAATATTATTTCCTTAAAAGAGATTGGAGCATCTTGGGCAGAATTCAGCACAGAGCTATGATGTTTACAATAAAAAAAACCAACTCTTCAGTCTAAAAGGTTTCATCAAACTGCAAAATTGTTAGGGATAAGCACTTTTACCCATAAGCAACCGTCGCTTCACCCTCTTGTCCACATCAGCTCCTGCTGTAGCATTTCCCTCAGAAACTTCAACAGCAGCTTCTTCTCTCTCTGTAAGGAACATGAAAAAAGGCAAATGAGCTAATGTGCCTTGACCAGATGCCTCATTTGATATCCAAAACATACCCACATGCAAACAGCTGCACTGCACATTGAATTATCAGAGGCAATCAGAACTGACCAGGCAGAAACACTTAAAAAAATAATGTAATAATGAAAAGAATGAAAATTCTTCAGTGAAAATCATGAGAACACTTTTGTTTTGCTGCTGCCTTACAACTTGTTTGCCTCAGTATTCTTAACAAAACAGAAGATGTGCTATGGATGTAGTGAACAGCAATGAGAACAAAGAACTAAGTGATTCATCATCAATCATTCTGTTAGGAGCACACTGTCATCATTTATCATCAACTAATATAAGGACCAGCCAGTTATGCCTCAGCATTTTATTTCAATCAATAGACAACAAGTTATTCCAGTGACCAGAAGAGTTTATAAAACTTAAGAGTGCTTTCTTTACTAGATAACTGCCTTGAAAAACCTGTACTTTAAGTGAACTCAGAGTTCTGGTTTTAACAGATGTACTGCTTGGTTACTCCCTCTGTCTCACACTGTACAAGAAACTAAACTTAAAATATCACAGATGGAAGGGAATCTTTTTTGTTAGTGACAGGCCTTGTGCTTCAGAGAGGTCAGTGATAATTACAGTGTCATCAACAGAAAACAAGTTCCCTCTGCTGTATACTGACCCAGGCAGGTTTTCCCATCCACGTGCATGATGTACTTGGGGTGACATCCACAAATAGGCCCATTATCAGCATCATCACAAGTATGTTGACAGCCACCATTTCCATGATTACAAGTTACTAGGAAGAAAAGATATGTTACATTTCACAAGCACCTCCAGCAACTTTGAAAGACAGTGTGCAAATTTGTCTCCATTTGACCATCCACTACTTTCCTAAAACATCCCTTTTCTGAAGAGCTGTGAGACTGAAACCCCGCACAACTGTCCTGGAGAGCTGAACTTCTGTCCTTACAAGTGATAGTACAACACTCAACCTACAGATACTCTAGCAACCACCAGACTGTTCTGGCAGTCTCCAGTGTCCAAAGCCACTGATTCTAGTTTAATTCAAATGCACACAATTTAGGTGTGTCATCCCAGTTTAGCTGTAACATACCAAATCCCATATCACTGCAAACAGAACACTATTTGTTCACTTTGGGAAACCGTAAGCACATGCAGAATGTTGCATACAAATGCAGCTCCTCTGATTCTTGGACAGTTCAAATCCTGGTCGGCATTCACAGGCAACTCCTCCTTTGGGCGTTTCCCTGCAGATGTGGGCACAGCCATGATCTTTATTCATGCAGCTCATGCCTTCTGAAAAACAGGACAAATGCAAGAGTATCAGTATCCTCAGCGTCTGTGTGCAGACAATGGTCAAATAAAATCAGCTGCATATATATGCGGCAGTCTGCTCCTTCTGGGAGGGCTCTACAGTGTTAGGACAAGAAGCATAAGCTTACAGACAGGAAAGGCAGAAAGTTCAGTCCTGCAAAGTCCATGACTCCAAGGTTTCTCCATCTATGATCTTTTCTGTGCCCATGTTCTTTGGCTGCAAGGTCAAAAACTAACATCCTCAGATCTTTACTGCATCCACGTTCCCATCCAATGTCCTCACTTTATGATACTGTTTATAAATCCTCCTCATTTATTTTATAAAAATTGCTGGGTTAAGATCAAAGCCTAAAGTCAAGTTTTTATTTCTCTGCTTAAAAGAGCAGTCACCAGACACAGGAATGCCTAGGCCCACAGTCACAGGAATTACCTCTGTTTCAACTGTTGGCCTATGAAGCACATTTGCAAAGTCATAACCTACCTAAGCAGTGACCAAGTAGTGACTGACAGACATGCAGGTTGCACTCATGCTCTATGTCCATTATCTTTTTTGTTACCATTTTGTTTACTTTTTTTTTCTGATTTCAATAAATACATCCCAAAATAACTCTACTCCAGATTATCACAGTGTTGTATATTTCTACGCACCTTCCCAGCTGGACAGAATGTAGTGTCTGTGTCTGGTTTAATCAAAATAAAAAGCAACTTAGAAGTGACTAGTGTCAAGTTGCTTTAGGTGCATCTCCTAAAAGCATCCTGTCATTTTTCCCTCTGACAGGTACGAGTTGTTCAAGCATCAGCACTCAATGACTGCCTGAGTGTCTTGTCTAGTCTCTGTGAAAAAGTTGAAGTCAACTACATAGGGAGGAATTGTTCCTAGAATTATTGTAAGAACTTTCACCTCACCCCATGGTTGAGCTAAATCAATGCTTTGCCATTGGTGAGACGGTGACAACTTGTACACACACAGCTACAATGCAGCTGGCTGAACTAGAATGAATTAAAACAGGGTTTTTTTTCAAATCATACACCACACATTTTTGCTGGTTTTCTATAGTGCTACATAATTAGGAGAGAAGACAACTGAATGTTCTCCTCAGATATACAGAGAATGCACCTTTGCCGTCAAATTCTCTGCCTTGGTGCATTTGGCTTTTATAAGATATGTCACACCAAAATGCTCTTTCTACTTGGTGAGAACACTTCATTTGAGAAGACTAAGTGGAGCACACTTTGCAAGGGTTTATCCCACATTACCTCAGTGAACATCTGCTGAGTTGAGCAGATGCACCATCGGAGAAGAGAATGAAAAGGGTGACTATGCTGCTAAAAAGAGATTGTGGGAAAAAATTCCACACCCTATATTTTTTAACTTACATAGACCTTTTTGCAGCCTTATTACGAAACAAAACCAAACCGCTGCATTGGCAAGCAGAGGTCAGCTCATCACCATTATTCCACTATATTTCAATTAAGTCCTTGCTCTGCACGCGACTATTCTTGCCATCTGAAGCACAAGCTACAGTACCCTTTCTCTATTAAGACAGCTTTAAGCAACAAAAGAATGGATATTGCAGAGCCTAGATTATTCTGCTCTACTGGCTTTTTGATTCCTTTCCCACAGTGAGGACTGTAGAAGTCTAAGAAGACAATGACACTTCAAATGCTGCAGCACACAGACACAGCCCAAGGAGCACACAAGAAAGCTGCCATCCATTATTATGCTGTCAGTCAAGGAATAAGACAACCTATGAGTCCACAAATTAGCCTCATTAACTCTTGTGGTTTTGTAACATTTCTGTTGTTAAGCACACAACATGATTTGGTCTGTTAGCTCAGAGGCATTAGAAAAATTAGCAGCTTCATTTCTGTTAACAAAATTATTCTTTTGTCTCTATTGAGTTACCAAAAGGGAAACTGTTCAAGCAGGTACTTTGGTAAAGTTCACTGACATTAGACAAATGGTTTAAATGCTCAATTTGGGATTGCTTGGTTCTGAGTGAGCAGAACTCAATCAGGTCTCCACAGAATGCTAAAACCACACTTCCCAAACCAGGGCACATTTTAATAACAACGTACCCACTGTATAACAAGGTACATGATCAAACCCATCAAAATCTAGCTGACCCCAAAACCAGTGTTTCATAGAAGACACACATATCCACACATTCTAGCATTTACTAGGAATCTGCTGCTTGTTTCCAGAGGTGGTAGAAGACTTCTACTCAGTCCCATTCTATAACGTTACGTTAAAGAAATTATCTGCAAAGCACTAAATGCTGTGTGACAAACTCCTTCATGGACACGGTCTCCCAGGTCACATTGTTCCAGAGCTGTTGCAATGCCAGATAAAACTCCCAAAACGACCTCCAAATGTGTTTTAGCCAAATCTGCTTGTGAGACACACAATTTCTCTTGCAGGAAAACCCTGCCCAACTGTCACACAGTGCCTTGGGATGGACAAGTCTCTTGATTGCTACACTCAGCCAAGACAGTTGAATCCAGTGCCTGTCAGGCCTAGCAGAGACAAGTCCTTTCTGATGACACAGCAAATTTCAGTGAGATTTGAGCATTCCTGTCACTACAGGCAAAAAGCCAACACAATATTTCTCTATCAGGTCACATTTAATTTATCTCTTTTGGGTATGATCTGTGTTTAAATCTTTGCCTTTTTCACACACAAGATGTAGGGACATCACCACCAATCTGCTAAGAATATTAAGGCTCCATCTAGTGCCTTCAAACAGGCACTCAATAGAACAGAAGAAGATGGAATTGTACAAAGAACTACTAAAGATTCTCAGAGGCACCCTCTAGTAACCTAATTGCAAGGAGCATCAGCATAGCTAGCAGAACAGGACATCCAGGCCTCCCAGAGTAAATCCATTCTCCCACATACAGATAAAGAAGAGTTCATTCAGAGCAGACAGTCAAGGAAAAAAAAAAGCAGGATTGTGCACAACTTCCAAAGACATTCTGAGTTCCTGTGGTTTAAGCAAGATCTAGGCAGAAGGAGCAATCCCCTCATGCTTCAGAACGACACAGTCATATCAGATGAAAAAACAACTTGAATTATCAAACTCTGATCAAATAGCCACAGTGGGTGACAGAGAACCCAGCGGATTATTGCAGAGAGACTTGGAAGGGAAGAAGACTCCTAGGCTCCCCTGTTACACTAGTCATCAGGACAAATGCAACAGCCCCAAGTCTCTCTGTATCTCCAATCTCAGCTCCAGTTCACTCACTTACTGTAAAGGCCAGTATTGTAGACCACTAGGAAGGTCTCCCCAGTATTTATATATGCACTATCTTATCTGGGCTGGAAGACAGGGTAGGAAATACTTCCTCACATTACAAACGAGAAGCAAAACAGAATAGATGGTCTAGGCAGCAGGTGCCAAAAGCTGTTTTGACCAATGCTGTGCGGTCTCAAAGAGAGCTAACAAAGTGCATACACTGAGAGATGCATACACAAGCAAAGCACAGAAGACCTAGTGATGAACAGAAAAGCAGAGAACAAAGTAAGGAGAAGAAGAAAGCAATGAGATTTGGCTTACAACAGGCCTGCCCACTCAAGGAAAAAAAAAATAGTGGGGAATCCCATGGAGCACTTGACAGTAAGAGGGGAGAAGTGGGAGGGAAACAGTCACAGCATAATGACCTGAAAAAATGGCTTTTAAAGAAAAGAAAACATTTCTGTATTTTAGTATGAAAAAGAAAAGCATTTCAGGCAAAAAGAATAAGTTGGGTTTTTAAGACGAGTTTCCAATTTTTTTTAAGGAAAAAAAGCATCTTGTTTCTTCTCTTGCTTTTCTTTTTCAAAGGAAAACAAAAGAGACTAGATTAAGTGAAAATTTGGTATTATGGAAAAAGGTGTTTTTTTCCAAAAAGCTAAAAGAAATTAACTACATCTTTAACAATAAGAGAGCAGTGGTAGAATTCCAAAGGTACAATTTAGGGAACAAATATTAATGACAGGAAATGTTGCTGCTGTTAGTTCAGAAGAGTAGAAGGTACTCAAGCAGCAGCAAGTAAGAACAGAGTTGGAAGGTTTTCCTCCCTTGGCATCAGACAAGGAGCTCAAGCAACTGATTTTCATTGTTGGACTCATCATACACACACACACACACACACACACACACACACACACAACAAGCACACATCACTGCTAGCAGGGCAGCTCGAGGGGAAATGTCTAGCCCCACCACTGCAGCCTCCTTGCTTGTCCCCACTCCTGGCTCAGCTCCTGCAGTGGCAAGCTGAGCAATGGCCTGAGCAATCACCGTGCAGCAGTGAGATAAAGCCTAGTACCAGAAAAGCTGTGAATACAAATTTTGAATTCAAAGAAAAGGTCAATTCAGCTACATCAGACAAAAGCCATCTCAGTGCACCCATCTGCAGACGGCCAAACGTGTCTATAAATGTTGGTCTCCTCACACTATGGGGATTTTTAAAGAGAGAGTTGTTTATCCATGCTCAGACTCCTCTTAATAGTCATGCCAATGATAAGCTATAGATTAAAGCTTTGCAGCTTGAAATATCTCATAGCAAGATATTCACTGTACAGTTCAATGGACAACTCCCCGATCTGAGCAACCACTTTAAAGTATTCCCTAAGGGCATCTAAAATAATTTTGTTCCACCTGATGTCTAATTAGATATCCAAGGCTCTCTGATCTCTCAAAAGGTCGCTTCACAAAGGTTTCACTCAAAACAAAGAATGTGATTTGAATCCCTTTGGGGCTAACAAACAATAAATCTCTTCGCTGAAACCTAAACATTGTACAGGGAATCTAGAAGACACCTGAAGTTAATGCAGGTATTTCCCTGCAACTAAATCCAATGGAAATGGTCAGAACTCTCTGTCCTCAACTTGTTGCCATTCCCTGGATCAGGACACAGCTCAGCTGCACAGCAGAGCATAAAGTGCACCGGGAGTACAGCAGTACAGCCTTTAACCAGCACAACACTGCAGACATACAGGTGGGATCAAAAGGGCAGAAGGGATGTAAAGGGCCTTCAAAGTCACTTAGAAGATTCTGACACACTGTTCCTTTTAAAAGGACTGAGGAGTTCAAGATCCTTCACAGCTTCAAAAACAACCTAAAACTGGTTTTGAAGCTGCTTTAGAGTTGCTTCTATCAAAACCTCCTGCTTGGTGCCTGGAGTGAAGCAGCTGGTACCTTCTGAGCGGTGGATACACGTGTGCTGGTTATCACTTAGGAAAAACCCTTCCTTACAGCGACATTCATAGCTTCCCACAGTGTTGACACAAACATGCTGGCAACCACCGTTGTTGAACATGCATTCATCTGTATCTGAAAGAGAGAGAGAGAGAGAGAGAGATCAGCTTTGTAATAACACCAACAAGGTCACACTGGCAGCAGCCGCTCAAGACATGGTATGGAACCACCCAGGAAGCTGAGACAGTCCAGGTCTGCCTGTTGTTTTTCTGCTGTCACCCTTGGGAAAGTATATTTTTGCTGCTGCTTTTCCCCTGGTCACAGTTTGCCCCATCAGTCACGGACCTCCCAAGAAACGCTGGCCAACTAACCTGAGTTACTGGTCACACCTAAAGCAGAGTAGCCTTGGTGGAGCCAGAAGCAGGGTTCTACCCTCCATCATGTGAAAGGACTCCACCTCTCAGTACCATCACTCACATCCACATATAGCTCTGTCTTTCTCAGTGGGCCACAACTTTAGCTTCAAACCTAGTCAAACTACAAAAGGTCCTTTTCCGGAAAGCTCTCCATTCTGAAGCAAAGGTAGAACAATAAAAATGCAAACTTCAAAATAAATTTAGCTTAAAACCTATCCACTGCTCCTTGCTTTCACTCTAGCTTGAATTCACACATCCCACCAGTTCTGATGCTCCACTTGATTTATCGTCCTCCTCCCTCAACTCTTAAGTCATCACCACTTCCCATCAAGGCTGCTTTCATGTTGCATGACTACAGTCAAGGACAAGAGCAGAAGTTCTGGAAATACTTTCAATGCTGCTTTTGCAACATCCAGAGCTTCAATAATACCAGAGAACACAGAAAGCCTTTGCTCACAAGATAATCAAGAGAAACCAGGAGTAGAAAAACTTCAGCTAAGCCTCTGAACAACAGGATGCTCATCCTAAACTCTTCTTTGGAATTTTACCCCTTAAGAAACACATGTTTTTGAAACCACCATCAGCAAGGAATTTTCCTACTCTAATTTTCAGAAATGCCAATTTGAATAGGAATGTAAAAATGCTCAGTCCCTTAAGAAACAGGACAAAGTGCTGCTGAGGCAAAGCACTGCTCTCATTTGCAAATTCACAAGGAACATGATGTTTGCTCCCTGTTCTGTTCATTGTTCCTCTGCTAACAGCGCAATGTTTTAAACTTAACATTGTAGCATTTCTGGCATAAAACAGCTGTCTCCTAAAAAAGGAGAAAGAGAAAGGCTTTTAGTAAGGAGCATAACATAGTATTACAACAGATTTAATTTCCAGAGAAGACAATGAATAAGCCAACTGGATGCAAAAGAATGTGACCTGCTGTAGCAAAAAGAGCGGCTGACATATCTCCGTCACAGAGAAACTGAGTATTTTGGAGTTCTACAGTGACGTGAATGTGCAAACAATCATGAATAAACAGCCACCATGAGTCTTTGGTATTACAGATTTGAACTCCAGCAGATGTTTCTGTCTTACAGACCTTGGAAAGCTTTCAAAAAAATCATCTCTTTCCAACAAGTAATTGTCTATTTGGCTTAAACCCAGGCACACAGCCGAGATCTTCAAAAATAAGGGTGAGAGGAGGGCAACCCTGGCATGAATAAAGTAAATAAACAGATTAAGAGAAGATGTGATCCAATTTTCTGCATGCCAAAGTATTTATTTAACATTTACATCACATCTGAAAATTGGCAGATTGGTGGTAAAAACTTCATTGTATGTCAACGACATTATATTTTATTCTTAAAAGTCTGCCATGCAATACTGAGCAACTTCCCAGTAACATGGCAGGTGGTAGATTCTGGATTACATTTAGGTCTTCAGGATCATAAACAAGCCAGTTGAAGTATGCTCTAGAGGGGCTACTGGATACAAAGAGAATACATCCCTTGGTGGCATTGTAAGAGGCAATGTGTTCATCCACATTCAGCCCTTTGCGGTAACCTCAACTGAACTCCACTGTGTGTTTACACTAGAGAAAAATGAGAGGGCCTTCCTGTTATTTTAAAGTATCAGCAGGTATTTTGCTTCCTTCTCTACTTTCTTTAGTAAAATACCTGGAACTTCGTGACTTCACCCTCTCCTTCCCACTAACACTGTAACAAAGCTAATCTGTGGGCATGCACCAGGTTCCCAGCAGGTAAAACCCAACACAATCCTACTGGAGACTCTAGAGCTTTTCTCAACTGTCCCAGCAGAAGATACAGCCTAAGAATGGCCCGATCCCCCACCCGATAGGCCGTGTGCTAGTAGGAAATACCCCAGCCGAGCTAACTGCAATCTCAAAATGATGCTATGAGAGCAAGTTTCCCTCTGATTGACATGGGCATGGAAGCCTGTCCAGGCCCATCCACACCCAGTGCGGGGTAAGAGAAAAACTGAGCTATCTCTGAAAAAGTAAACAGGACAGGTGCCACAGCACAGAGCAGAGCCACAGGGTATCCAGCATGGGTGCTGGAAATAGGACAGCTGCAGCAACATGAGGCTCTGTCCCCTGGAAATAATGCTGGCAGCACACCACACTGCCAACAGGCTCCTGGGTTTCTGTGCACTGCTGCCCTGGACATTGAAGCACACCATCCCAGTAAAACCACAAGGTCTGGTTACCCATTTTAAAAGAATTTCACCTCCTGGCACACAAAAAGAAAGAAACTATTGAGGTCTTAAAGAAAACGAGAGAAATGAGACAAAGTGTGTGCATGCAAGGTCGACGGAGTGTTGCTAGGACTGAACACATTTAGAGTTGCGTATTTTGTTTGACACTAACCACTCAAGGAAATTCCAAGTATTTGGCTTCGGCCCTCTATGTTTCAATGGCCTCTGCCATATACAGCTCCTGCAGTCTCTCAACTGCCTTTTCCTCATAGCTTGCATGTCAGGAAGTACTTGAACACAGTAAGAGTGAGAAGCCCAAATCTTACGGAAGCAGATTTCTAAGAGTAGAAACACACCTGAGAACTGATCCTAAACTAATTTAGGAACAGAAAAGGCAATCAGGGCACATATTCTTTTACATAAACTCATTTAGCATGATAGTAGATGGCACCTCACGTGATTTAACTCAAAGCACTTAACAGAAATGTAGCACAACTATCTGATTTATAGAGGGGGAAAGAGCCACACTGGGATGGTTCAGCAGTATTTGGAATTCCTTAGTCCAATGTGTAACATTTGTCTGTATCTGAGCTGATTCAGCCCAACAGATCACCACAGAGACCTTTCCCACAGATGCAGTTCAAGGGTTATATTAGCACCACTGCCCACAATGTTCACCACACACTTCTTACCCAGGCAGTTGTGGCCATCATGAGCCAACATAAAGCCATCATAGCAAGTACAGCGATAATTTCCTGGAATGTTGAAACATTCATGGACACAGCCTCCATTGAAATCGTTATCACATTCATCAATGTCTAAGGAATAAAGCAAAAGTCGATAGGAAAGATACAGTTAGAAATGTGACTGTGTAAATCTGAGCAGCAACCGCTGTCCTAAATCATCTATTGTCTTACAAGTAGTCTATACTTAACACATTACTTGCTGAATGTTTCTAAACAGTGATAAAATGCATTGAGATTCCAGCGTGGCTTTACCTTAGTTTTTAAGGCTGCTGGGTAAATAACTGATTATTAGATCAACTGACATCACTAGGTGAAGAGCCATGCAATGTTTGCTTGGTGAAGAAACAATGATTATTTTGGTTTTAGATCATTCTCCATATTCTAAGCCATTACGTTCAATATCTCTGTCTTAGAAATACCTCATGCTGACACAAGGCAGAGCATAGTGATTCCATCACTTACCTTCACACTTCTTCCCTTCACCAGTGTAACCCACTTTGCACATGCACTTGTACAGCTTCGGGGTGTTTTGACAAATAGCGTCTGGGTGGCAGTCATCAAGCCCCAGGGCACATTCATCCAGGTCTGTCAAAAGACAAGATTCAGAAGGGATATCAGAAGGTGGAGAACAAGGCATCTGTCCTGTACAGGAGGGATGAGGTGACGTGAGCCTGTGTAACTCTTTGTGGGATGTTTGTGCACACTGTATGTGTTTGTGAGGACGGAAACACGCAGAGGCTGGACCTGAACTTAAATTTGTATCATGCTCTACCTGCACATAGATGCATTGGTAACCAATTCAGATAAACCTATGTTAAGCTTTTGTATCCAGTTATAAATACATTCAAAATAATCTATTATGGGCTAGATCACCCATGAGATTCAGCTGACAGCTTTACAGAGATTCATTAGAGACTGTTAATCTTTCTGGTTAATATAAAACAGTTACTGAAAGAATTCTTGATCACCACTGTGACATCACTTCAGGAAGTCAAATGAATTTTAAACTAACAAGAGGAATTTACAGAAATGTACTTTCAACTTCACCACCAACGTGTTAAAAAACTGACTTACCCTTAAACAGATGTATAATTTATAAATAACGCCAATTTCTTAAATGCAAGAGTAGTGTCTGGTGAGCAGCATTGCCAAATCACTTGACCAGCCATCACAAAGCACAGCATACTGAAGCAAAATATCCAGGTAGAAACTTCAGAGCAAAGGAAATGAGGAGAAAGGGAAACACCAACAGGAGGAAGTCCTGGAGAGGAAGAGTGGACAGAAGAAGAAGAAGAAGAAAAGTTACGAGCAGCAGAAGACATCAGCAGAAGTTTTTCATACAGCAGAAGAGCATTCAGACACGAAACTAGGAAGATTTCCAGCAACTGGCCAAAAGGAAGAATTGCTGAAGCAGTATCCCACTTAGGCACCAAAAGGGACTCCTAAAACAACAGGATAACTAACAGGAGTATCAGGAGGTGACTACTTGAATAGTCAGCCACTTTTCATAGCAGGGATCACTTTCTACCAGGGAATTTCAGTCAGCACCTCTCCATTTACAATTATAGCATTCATCTCTTTTTTTTTTTTCCTTCCCCAATCACAAAATGTGCCTGTAGGTGCTGCAGCAGCGGTTGCCAACTTCAGAAAGTACTCGTGTAGTTTTAACTCCTAACGGTGTTTGCCAGCGGGAAACAAGGCAAAGAGCCAGTGCTACAACCGCAGTGCTCTCCTGGCTCTCAGGTGCACAGAGAAGTGGTAATTGCAATGAGGTTCTCTGATACCACTTCTAGAAAGCAAGGGGAAGGTGGAAAACTGCCGGACAGAGTGGCAGAGTCCTCTTCCTCTCAAAGCTGAAAAGTCAAACAACTGAAAAATAGGGGAAACAGTGAACTGACAGAGCAAGTCACGCAAGAAGGGGTGAAGGAAATTGCTGAGGGGCCTCCAGCTAGTGGGACTGTGGTACATGGAACAGGAGGAAAGGATGGGTACGGAATGAAAGATGATAGGCAGAAAGAAGCACTAGTCCTATGTGTTGGCTGCACACCTCTTACACGGCAAGCTCTCCCCAGCCCAGGGCAGGGAGGAAGGCAGAGGGAGCACCTGCCCCAGCAAAGCAAGTCACAGAAAACACACACCAAGGGAGAGGACGTCAGCTGGATCTCGTCCCGGCGGCAAAACGGCCATCCTACTATCTTATTTTTACACTAATCTGTGATCTGCAGCGATAATGCCTACAGAAGCACGGGAAACAGACAGGGAAGATACCCCGAGGCGCAGGGAGCGAGGTTTCCTCATGCAGTGACAGAAGCCTGAGCTGGAGAGAGACCCTGGCGAAGGGCGACTGCGAGCAAACACCACAGCCTTAAACTTGGCAGCCAGGCAGGCTCGGCGCAGGCTGCGGGGGGAATCGCTGGGCTTATTCCTCGGCGGCGCAGGGCGGAGCGCGCCGTGACAGCGGCAACTTCTCCGCGCCTTCGGCCAAGGGGGGATGCTGATGCCGACCAGCTGCCCGGCTGCCGGCCCTGCTCCTGGACTCTCGTCTCGTTCCGCCCGGGAACCGGCATCGGAAAGTCACCGGCGGTGCCCGCGGCGCCCCGCGAGGAGCGATCCCGGCCCCCACCCCCCGCTCGCCACAGCGGCGGCCGCACTCCCCTGGCTCCCGTCCCGCTGCCCGACAGCCCCACACGCGCCGCCCGCCCCGGCAGCGACCCCGTCCCGTCCCGTCCCGTCCCGTCCCGTCCCGTGGGGAGCCGGCGCCACGGGCCGAGGGCTGAAGGCTGAAGGCAGGCGGCGGCGCGGCACTCACCGGGCAGGGCCAGGGGCAGGGCCAGGGCGGCGGCCGGCGCGGGCAGCAGCAGCAGCAGCAGCAGCCG
>WBNH01000962.1:466823-655287 GCA_013401255.1 Urocolius indicus | reverse complement strand
CTGCTGCTGCGGCGGCCGCCGGGCGCGAGGAGGCGGCGGCGGGGGAGGTGTCTGCGGCGCCAGTCCCGCCTCGCACTGACACCGGGCGCGGGGCGGCAGAACGCCCCTGCCCCTGCCCCTGCCCCCGCCGGCGGCACCGGGGGGCGGCGAGCGCACCCCCTGCCCCGCCCGCGAACCGCCCATCGCACGTGAAAACGCTCCATCGGCCGCGGCGGAGCTCCCACCCGCGCCACCGGCCTGCCGACACCTGCGCAACGCCCTAAACACAGATGTCCCGGGGAGCCGATGCTTCCTGACGGCACAGCAAATACCTCACACGCCGACCGCGGCTGCCAGCGGCAAGCGTATTTGAACCAGTGCTCCCTTTTCTGGAGCGGCCCGTAAAGCTGTCTCTCGCTGGTAGAGACAAGCCCATGCAAAGACCCCGTATACCTGCATCCTGCCACAGCCCCTGTATACACAACCCACTCCAGCCTTGCTTGTGTTTCTTCCCAAATTGAGAGTCACAATTTTTACCAAGTAATTACACCCCATTGCGGCACCCGAAGTCCCCGGCTGAAGGCTCTACTGCAACCCACACGCCACGGCACCACACCCAGTCCCATCCCAGCCAGGGATCTCTCACAGCCGTCCTTCCTTTGGCAGGTAAAAGTGGTCTAGCCATTATCCACCGAAATTGTGATTTCCTAAATGTTACTTGACCTTTCAGAGTGCAACTGAAAGCAGCCAGTATTCTTTGCGACCCCTCCCTCTCATCCCCATTTTGCTGCCTTTTCTCTTTTGCTTTGTTCCACAAGAAACACCAAGCTATTTCTAGTTCTAAGGGTGGTTTATACACATTAGTAAATCTTCACAGTGAAATCCCTCAGTCTTTGTCTTTGTTTCCTTAATGATAGCTATAAATTACCACTTTGCTTTCTCACTTGAGCATCAGGCTTCACTGCTTTTGAAATGATCAAAGTTATTCTCTTTTAAAATCCAATGAGAAACAACCTATTGTATCTCCTGGATGGTTTCAGTCTTAGTCAAATTCATCTATAAATGTACAGAGCTGCTCATTGAACACTCCACAGATTCTTCGTCCCTGCACCGTACCCCAAGCTTACCCTTAACAACAAAAAGTAATACACGAACCAAGACTTTGACAGTTTTCATGACCTCATGAATAAACAATCACACTTGCGATGGGAATTGGCACATCCACACCCCTCTCATCTGGAGATATCAGTCAAATGTGTCTCTACAAACAACTCTCCCAAGCGCACGTGACTACGTGCCACCTTACACAAAAGCTGTTACACATTTCAGGCACTTTCCTGTCAGGGTTCCTCAGTGAACTTGACCAATATTAATTTAATTAAAATTCATCACAAGATTTGAGGAAGTATGTAAAAATCTAGACATGAAGAGTGCAGCAGAAATGTATGGCTCAGTGTATGCTGAAGAGCCATATGCCCGAACAACTAAAGCTTTCTGAGGCACAGTACAAGCACAGCATCTTATTTACTTCGTTAAACTAGGATATCAGGTGACACATAAACATTTGGGAATGCCTGAGTTGGATCAAAAGATCTGAACACAGCTTAGAAACCAAACAGGAACAATATTCAATTTATCTTAGTTACTGAAACCCTTTCTCATACATAAATCTCCAAGTCCCTTGTGAAGGATCCTAGCCATTCTTTCACACACAATACTTTTGTTTATGATGAAGAATTGCCATCAAAATATTTCTTTAAAGAAAGCCACAAATGAGACAGCAGCTCAGACCTCATTTCAGATGTCTTGCCGTAGCCTTCTTAGCTATTCCTATTCAACAATAGAGTCCCAGTGACAGATGACTGCTCTGGGTATTGAGAAATTTACTGAGAGAAAGAAGCTAGAAAACTTCTTAAGACTCAACTTTAGCAATAAATTATCATGAAAGAAAAAACAAATATACCAGGGCAGTTCAACAGGAAGACACCCCAAATAGAATTGGTTGGTTGTTTTTGGTTTTATTTTAAGTAATTAAATTAAAATCACAAAGTTTTAGGCAGGAAAATAGCTACTCATAAATACCTGCAAGAAGTATATGCAAACAGGATATCTGCACACATTGTACCTACTGATTCAAAAAAATAAACCAACAGCAAAGCTTTTGCTCATCTAGATAAAACATTTCAGACTCAAACTGAATTTTCAGTTGCATGCACCAGAGTCCCATTCAGTTATATTTCACAGATGTTTTGGGGAGACAGAGGTTTGTCTGGTGTATGTTTAAAGAAAGGCTGCATGTCAGAAAACTAGTCTGCTTTCTCCAGTTGTACCCAGGTGTGCACTACTTCATCACCCTGCAAAACCTACCATTTCTTCCTCCTAACACTGTCAGATCTTTTTGGACCCCAAGAGCACAACACTGCTGCTACAAAGGAACTCTTTCATACTGATAAGATTCCCAACTCCTCCCTGCCTTACATCTCAAGTATCACTCAAAGTTGCCTCACACAGAGAGATCAGACTAAGCTGCCACAGAGCAGCTGGATGTAAAAACTGCTCCAGAAACTCTGCACCTGACCTCCTGAGTCACACGCTTTGTCTGAAAATTTGGGATAGAAACTGCTTCATAATTCTTGTTACATGTCATTATTTGATTCTGTGATAAGCAAATGTTATTTGAAGACATCTAGACTGCCATTTCATTTGTGCTTTAATGCAGTGAGAAGCAGTGGGTCTGCTAGGCTAAGCAGCAGTGCATCATATTGACCCAAAATTTAGCACAACTGAGCAAGCATGAGTGCTTGCATCAGAAGCTGAAAAGAACTGCAGAAGCAGGGGGAAGAAAGGAAGATGCCAGAATAAAAAAGAGAAAGGGGAAGACAGACAAGTGAGGAAATACTTTCAAATATTTAATTATTCCAAAGTTCTTCACACACCATCTCAGAGCTGTAGTTCCAAGTCTTACTCATCCTCGTATATATACACTAGGATTTGAACGATTGTTTTCCTTTGAAACAAAATACTCAAAAACTTTTGTGCTTACACTTTCCATCTGAGTATCCAAGGGCTTTCCAACCTACCAAATAGACTGTGGAGTTTTACATAAAACAATGTGTCTTCAGCAATCAGCATTTCAACTTTTGCCTTCCTTGGGAGCAGGATCTGCACATAGTTTATCTCACAGAGAGGAAATCCAGAGTTCCTCTGGTCACAAGGAGTCTAAAAGACCCTCTCACATAATTCATACTCCTTGTCTAAGTCTTTTTATGCCACTGGTAGAAAAACTTCCCTGAAACAAACATCAGAGCCATCAGAGACGTTATAAATATTGTAGGATCTACATCTTAAAATGCCACTGTCACTAACATGAAGACCAAAAGTTCCTGTTTATTGCAGGACTGCATACAGTACATTCTATTAATGGATACACATCTTTGAGTTAATAGGTAAAAAGGAGACAATTTTGCTATATGAAATACCTTTTAGTCAAAAGATGTGCTTGGTGCAGCTCTCTGACATTTCTATCTTTGTGACGACTAAGTCATCATTACAACAAATCATAACATTTCTAGACTCATTTGTTTGGACCAGTTAAGTCAACAGACAGTCCTGGCCTAATAAGACATTAAGAAGCATCACCTTCTAGAACCGTAATTTGGAAAAGTGCTGTGAATCCAGCAGTTGCACAATACACTTTGCTCACCAAGGTTCCTGTTCTTTTTGTTCCTTCCTCTTGCAGAAAGTCTGAAAGATTTGCGGCCACCTGTGAAGTTAATGTATTCCTGAAGGTGTGCTTACCTCACAGGTCCATCCAGGCCTGCCCCATGTCCATCACCATAGTGCCCTGCAAAGGAATTAGAAAGCAGCAGGTCTAATAAGCCTACGGAATTCAAATGGTCTCAATTTCCAAGAGCGGCAGGTTTGGCATCTCACACAAGTACAGCATGCCTGGCAGCAGGAACTGAGTTCACAACTTCAGCCCACCAAATCTGTCCAAGGCTCAGGCCACCAGCACCACCTCATCCAAGCACAGCACAGGCTGAGTTCACTGTCTCAACATCTCTGCAGTGAGCTCACAGGATGACACCATCAGCTCTCAGTAGTGCAGAACCGCTGCCAGTTCAAGGAAGACATTTTAACACTTGTAATTTTGCTTTGCTTAAAAATATCCTCTACCACAGACCAGGGTGTGGGGAGAAACAGAGAAAGGTGAAGGAAGCAGAGACACCTCTAAATAATGATGAAACTCTTCCCTTTCGGTGTTCTCCCTGATGGTATAAAACATCCAATTATGGTCTCATACAGTCTGATAAAGAGTGAGTGCCACCAACTTTAGAGCAGCCCTAACTGGAACCACTGCTCCCAGGCTTAGAAAATTGCCTTCTGTACTTGTCAGCTTCAAAACAGAAATTTGCTAACATGCAGGACAGAAGAATAAGGAAGTCTCTCCAGCTATAGCTGGCAAAAGAGAGGGCAGCTCCCTAAAACCACAGGAAAAATGTGTACCTGAGGGATGAGCTCTTTTTAGCAGGCACTGGGCTAAGGAATAGCAGAAACCAGACAACATGGGGGCAGTGGTGCTCAGCCTTCTTACCTGTTCCTGTCATCACATGTGGGGAAGAACCACAGAATCAGTCACTGAGAGTGGAAGGGACTTTGGGAGGTCATCTTATCCAATCCCCCTACTCAAGCAGGGATATCCATGACACTGCATTTTGGATGTAGCAGGAGGTAAAAGTAAGACTGACTTCATTTCCCTGCTTCTCACACAAGCGACATAAATACTTTCACGACACAGGCAGCAGAAAAGTTACCCAAGCATGATCACAGCTGAGCTGTGCTCCCATTTCTTTGCTGCTCCACTCAAATAAAAAAACTAGCTTTAATATACAGTAAGGCAGGCAGAACCAGTTTCAAGGTGAGATAAGAAGCACATTATCTAATGAAACAAGATTATACAGGGTTCCACTACATCAGTATGTAGTCCAAATCATCCAAAAGGTGAAAGAATGGAGAGGGAAGGAATCACACTTTTGTCTCTGTGCCAGTACAATCACTTTACCCAATAATTCCACTGCTGGGGCTATCTGTCAAGTTAGATCTTGCTCTGAGCAAAGTAAAAAAAAGGTAGGAAATGGGCAAGACAGGCAGTACTGCTTGGTCACACATGTGCCACAGATGTCAGAATCTCAGAGATGGAGGACAGCACTCTCTTCTCCTGTAACCTTACATCTGAAGACAGTTACATTTACAACACTTCTTGCTTCTCTGTATGGATCCTCTCCCATAAAGACAAAGGGCATGTACATGGTACATAGAAGTGACTAACCATATTTTTCAGAATAAAAAATTTAAGACCTCCATCAAATTAGGATCAGAAGTTAAGTGAAAAGCTAATAGAAATGGCATCACATATGTGTGCGCACACTCACAGACACTTTCCAAGATCTGCATTAGTCTCTTTGCTTTCCTGTCCTAACCAGTCCCTGATCACACAGCAGGCATCTCTTTCACTGATGGCAGTCTGACCGACAGCCTGCGAGAAGGCTACACTGCTGCTGGGAGGGAGGCAGGTATGTAGTTGAACAGCTCAGATACTAAACTGTACTAAAAAATGTCTCCTGAAATCAGATACTGAAATGTTATATATACCTGCAGTCAGGCAAAGAAAAAAAAGGTGGTTAGCCAAATTAGAATAAGAGGCTTTTGAAAATAGCACATTCATGCTATTTCTTGTGTTAGAAGACAAATTTTATTGCAATTCAGCAAAAGAGCTACACCTGTAAAACTGTTTTGTATATCCATCTCACATTTAATGTCCAATGGATTGAAATGTCACACAAAAAATAAAGAAGGAAAACAGTACCTGGTTTTGTCATTATGATGTAAATGTCGATGCCCACCCTTAAAGAAAACCAAGCCAGTGATCTCCCCATGTAGTAAAATATATAGTTTATAAGGTATTGATGCTTTATCTTAGTTTAACAGACAGACTCTAGGTATAAAATAAAGAACTACAAAGTATGTGTACAATACCTTCCAGTATTTTCAAGTATTCTGTATTATCTTGCACTATGGACAAAAATCATTTGACAATATAAAGAAAAAGGTAACTCTGAATAGTTCCACTGAATAAAACTTGACATATTCTTTAATTCAAAACACTTCAAAAATATGGATCATCCAACTAGTAGGTCCCATTTGAACAATTTGAAAAATACTCTTTGTAACAGAAAAAGTTGTGGAATAGTCATCAGCTCACGAATATCTTTTCAGCTGCACAATGGTCAGATGGTTAAGTTTATACAAAAAAAAGCCTTTACTTGCCATAAAGTTATCATAATAGTATTTCATTACATTTAAATCAAGTTTTATTAATTTGCATTTTCTTTTTGTATAAAGTATCATTGTATCAAGTCTGACAGCATCAATCAAAGAAGCAGAAATAATTGATAGGTGACAGCCTGTTTTTTTTTCCCCTCAAATCAGGTATCAGCCTGTAAACATGTTTGGCCAATTTAGCACTAGATATTTACTGCATTACAAACTACTTATTTTTAATCACTATATACAGAATGCATGTGTGCTGTTAAAAAAAAAAAAAAAAAATCTATTTCCTCATTAACTGTTACCAGAAAAACCCCAAACAACAAAACAGCACAGCCACATTAACCTGCACCCACCAAACTGGCTCCCTTATTTTAGAGGAGTAACAGGAAAAAAAAAGGTGCAATTTCATTATTTTATAGTTCATTTTTGATCAAAAAAAATGCCATGAAATTTTTAAAAAGGGAGATGGATTTTACAAAGATCTAGTTAAGAGTAAAAGATGTCAACTATTCCATTTGTCAGTCATCCACAGTTCAGCAGAATGGCAAGGAAATAGCAAACACTGGATCATAACCTTATTCTAGGGCCCGATGTCTTTTATTTAGGGCCTTCTATCTACACCAATGGTAGAAGCAGGTCAGTTTGTGGTGAACACTGGAGACTGAATTACTATTCAATTTCCCAAAACCCTAGCACAGGCTACTGCATAGCTGCATTGAATACCTCAGTCTTCCTTTTTGGCCTCTGGATCCAATGAAGACAACACTTTCTTCTGCATTTCAGAACCTTCTACTCGTCAGTGGAACAAACCCTTCCAGACTTGGAAGTACATAACAAAAAGTGCTTTGACTCCTAATAGGATTAAACACAGACCTCCATGAGTGAAGGAGGAAAGGTCTATCACTGAGTGGTCTTTCCAGTGACAGTAAAGTAATTGAGGAGCTGGGGAGACGACCTCTGCACCTTCCTTTTGCATCTGCACAGCTAGCACATAGGGTGTTGTCAGTGATGGAAAGCTTCATGCTCATGTGCCAGCCGAGGAACCCACCCATTGGGAACCAGCAAACCCTGGCTTGTGTCCAAACCAACTGTCACAATGAGGCCAAGGAAATCCACAACCAAGCAACGCTGTTAGACCACTGGTATCATGTCACACTAGGTGAACTTGTGTAAAAAAAGGAACAAAACCAGAACAATCCCAGAACCTTACTTCAGAGTTAATTACCTCATGTGAGATAAAATTAATCCATACTGAATACTATGAGAGATATGGTTTTAACAGTATCTGTTTTAATTAATCTGTTATGCTCAAAATCATTACTTTAACCCTCCTTTCTTATGTAGGCATATTCCCTGTGAAACATACAGATCTAGTAAAGTTGTCTTAAAATTAGGTGAACGCCCTGTAAATTATTTTTTTGCTGATATTAATACATAAACAAGCAACCTGGGGCAAGTGTAAAGTTATCCCAACATATTAAGTTGAATACATAACATGTTAGAATAAAGTACATCTGTTTTATTTTTTCCTTTTAAAGCTGTCAAAAAAACCCAAAAATCAACAAAACCAAACCTGCACCACAAAATACTTCTGTGAAATGCTTTTGTAGGCTCCAGACTGAAAGAATTCACACCATACATACAGCATGAAGAGTGGCTTGGACATTGCCCTTGCATCTTCCTAATGCTACTGTGAAATAAAAAAAAGAACCTTGCTCTGATAAGTAGTGACAAAGGAACTTCTGAGTTTAATAATGAAATAAATAGGACAAAAGTAAAAATAGTCAAAAATTTAATACATGTGCTATACTTTTAAATTATGGAAATAAAACTCTCACAAGATGTGACTAAGCTGTAGGTAAAGAAAAGGTGCTACAACATGGCATGAACCGAAAAACTCTGCTTCTCAAGAGAGACAATACTGAGATAAGTTTATACAGTGGAGACCTCTTAAATACATAGCTCTGAATTTCTGTACAGCAATTTGTGATGCTGATAAATCAGCCTGCTCTTAAGTCACATATTCATTTCAAAGAGATTTTTATCAGAGGATCAAAATGAACAAAGATGCCTTTAGGCATTTGTCAAGTTCCAGATCTCCAATAAACTCAGCTTTTAAAATGTTTATGTTTTATTGTAGAAGTGGCCTAAGGCTCTCTCTCTGCTAAAAACAAAAGCATCCCAAATAAAGCAGACTGTGACCCAACACATATTCATTCAAAAGAAAAAAACCTTACTACTCGGTGTCTTTTCAGAAGAGTTAAGAAATCCTTCTATTTGTTAGTAAGGTATACCATTATTATTTAATAGGTAGGGGTATAGATAACTCACGTTCCTTTTTATTAGCAGATAAGAGAATTACCAGCAGCAACCATAAGCCCAACTTCAAAAGGCTGGTTCCGGTGGAAACGTTTTTGTGTTATGAACAGTTATTCTAGATTTTTCATTTAAGTGGGCTGCACTATAAATTCTGAATTGCAACATAATATAGCCAGTTATATCATAGAAGATTTTGTTTTAAAGACAAACTTACAAAACACAATGACAGGTTAAATAAATAAAAATACATCAGTTAAAAAACACGCTTCATTTCTTCTGTGCAATTACGTACCAATATGAAAAATATTACTTTGATCTCTGCACATTTCACGGTTCAGTCTCCTGGATTTCACTAAAAATAATACTGACAACAAAAATAAAGGAAAAAAAAAGAAATTTGTTGACAAATTGGTGCTTTGGAGCTATTGAAAAAAAAGCACATATCAGATTTGTAGTTCCCCTGCAGCAAAATCTGACCCATTATGTTAAAAATCAAACATTGGTAATAATGTTAATATATAAAATATTAGTTTAAAAACTATAGAATGACCTTCTCAGCAGAAATGGAGTGTATACATTGGGATCTATGACATACAGCGTATCTGAAGGCAAGTTCACAGAATGCTGAAAGGCTCACTGCACATTTTCTATGGCAAGGAAATACTGCAGCTTTAAAATAAGCTGCACAATACTCATTTCTATCTCTTTCACATGAAAGTGTGTAAAAAGCAAATCAGCAAATAAACTCTAAAATAGATTTATACCAAAATCCTCTTTTTTACATTGAGTTTACAGCTTCTATCCATTTGCCTGTACTATTTTTGGAGTTTCCTTCAAGAAAAGTCGAAGTTGCATTTTAGGGCCACGAACAAGTTCACGATACAACGTACTGGCAGGCAGGACTTTTGCATACTAACGAGATTCACTCCTTGTTGCTTCTTTTCACTCCTTGTTCTTTTGTTTTTAAAGATAGTTTTTTTCCTGTGGGACAAGAGGTCAAATATCAATTCCTTTGACAAGAGATGCCTCCAGAGTGATGTTGAACTCCTGCAAGGTCTGCAGCACTCGAATCAAAGAGTTCACAAGGGTGTGATCCTTAATCAGTGCTATGTCTTCATACATCTGTGCTGTGATCGGGCAGTCTGCAAGCAGGGCAATCCACTGATGCAAAAGGTGGTCTCTGACAAAGTGGCCATTGGCAGTTTGGAAATAAAAACAAAACCAAGTTAATTTCTCTCTTTTACTGAAATGATTTTTATTTTTTGCCTTATCAACAGATCTATCATCTTCTCTGCACGTTTTTATAAAATAGGAAAGAGGGAGTAACCATCTGTGGAACTCATTTAAGTAGGGAGCATCCATGAGAGATTTGTTTCTGAACTTTCCACCCCTCACATCAAAAGGTGTGGCTCGCAGGAGGCTTGGAAGGCCTAAGGTAGCCCAAACCGAAGTCACTAGCCTCCTGCTAGTGGCAGTGGGCCTTTGGCCAAGGGGCTTCTAGATTGTTCCAGCTTCTCTCCTACCTATCTCCTACAACAAGCAGAATCACAGAGTAGGTGGAGGGTGGTGAATTCACCTCCAGTCATTAACTGGAGAAGTCTCACTGATGGCCAGTTTTCTGTTTTCTGTCTTCTGGATATGCCCCTTTTAGAGCAAGTCCAGAGGAGGGATAGTTAGGGACTGAAGCATCTCTCCTATGACGACAGGCTGAGAGAGTTGGGGTTGTTCAGCTCTGGAGAGACCTTATAGCAGCCTTCCTGTCCCTAAATGGGCCTACAGGAAAGTCAGAGAGGGACTTTTTACAAGTGTCTCTAGTGATACAACAAGGGGAAATGGCTTTAAACCGAAAAAAAGGAAAATTTAGATTAGATGTTAGGAGGAAGTTCTTCTCTGTGAGAATGCTGAGATATTGGCACAGGTTGCTGTGGCTGCTCCATCCCTGACAGCATTCAAGGCAGGTTGGATGGGGCTTGAAGCAGTCTATTCTAGTGGAAGGTGTCCCTGCTCATGGCAGGGGGATTGGACCTTTAATGTCTCTTCCAACCCGAACAATTTTATGATTATATGACATGACCAGTTGTATATCAGAGGGAGACTAGTCAAATACCAGACTACTACCTTTCTCTCCCGATTCAGTTGCTCAGCTCTTTGGGATACTCGGTTTTCTACCTCAGATCTTCCACACTTTACATGCCTAGGAGTTCTGTCAGGGCATGGTTCACTTGATCCTTCTTTAGTTATATCAAAGAACTGTGTAAGTAGTAGTCAGAATTCCCAGTGCAGCAGTTGTGTGATTTTATCTTACTAATATGATTCTGTGACATGCAACATCCTTTTCATATTATTAAAATATCAATTAAAAATAACATCAACAACAATAATAAAGAAGTTTCTTTATACCTGGCTCCAAGACACACCAGCATCTGAAATTTGCCATCCTTCCCAATGTTTCTAGGGGTGTTGTTGATAGCAGTGATGAAGCGACAGAAATTCCTGGCTCGTGTCTGCCAGTTCTCCTCTGGGACCATCTCATTCTGCTCAAGGGTCTCATAGTATGTTTGTGCTTTTTCTTAAAAGAATGGAGGGAGACAATGAAGTTTCATCAGTGCATACAGCAGTGATAAAAATATCTGAAATACCATTCTCCTGTGCCTGCAATAACATAATCAGGCACCGTGACTTTCAATTTTATGTGATTAAATTTAATACCATCTCAGTACAATGCCGTCCCTGCTTATAAATCCTGACTATCTGATGCTCATATTGGACCACTGACAAATCAGACCATTTGCATCACGGAGGGGACAGTTAAATTTGAAAGGCCTAGACTCAAAGCTCATCCACGTTTAGGCATTGGTTTTATTCTATTTCATTCAGTCTGTGTTCTCCATGTGTAAAACTGGGATTCCACTTCTCTCTGAATGGTATTAAAAATCTATCTACTGATTTTTCAGATGCTACAGTAAAATTATGAGAGAAGAGTGATGTCAAATTAACTACTCAAACCATAGAAACACAATTAAAAATAAGCATTTTTCTAAAAGGTGTTTGTGTACTTGGTTGATTTTTCCAACTCTACATCAAAGGATCTAGACCAGCAAGTGAAAAACATAGATTTATAACCCCTTTATTACNACCCGCCTGGACGTGTTCCTGTGTGACTTGATCTAGGTGAACCTGCTTCTGCAGGGGGGTTGGACTAGATGACTTCTAAAGGTCCCATTCAACTCCTACCATTCTATGATTCTACATCCTGTTAGTACCAATAGCACCAGACTCATCTGTTGTGCTTTTTAAGGCAGCTCAACCTCTTGAAAGTGGGATTTTTTTTGTTTTCACTACACTCAACTAAGAACCAAATTATCATATGTCAATTCACCACCTTATTTAAATAACTCTTCCTTGTCAAGAAACTTTGTTTCACATTATTACTGCTAGAAAGAAAAAGACCTGTTATTCTATTAAGAACAGAGTCAACTTTAGTAGAAGACTAATGCTCTTTCTCTCAACAGTATGAGAGGTAAGTGCTCTATGGAGATTCAGCTGCCAAGATGCCTCAGAGAAGTACGCTGTTCCCGCCAGCTGAGACACAGTGGCAATGACAAGGAACACCGATGGATATATTTCAAAGATGTAAAAAGGCTCTGCTATGTCTTCCTCTAACTTACCTAAGAAGTCCCAAATGAAGACGTTTTTGAAGAGTCTTGGTGATTTAAATCCATGCTGAAACACTTGTTCAAGAGCTGAAACAAGTCCACTTTCTCCACACAGCAACAGCGTCAGACTGCCTCTCTGCCAAGTACACACAGAAAGCAAACACATTTATTTCCCTTTAGAAGTCTGAGACACTTCTCATGTATCTCATGCACCTACTACTGAGACTAGTTTTTAAATAAACAGATGTCAAAAGTTATAGTGTCCCCAGACAGGATGGCCCAGCTCTCACAAGTCCTAAGCATTCAAAAATGTGTTGACATCTCCGAGTCTGGCAAAAGCTGTCTCAGGGCCCCACCATCACCAAATGAAGACAGGAAAAGGCCAAGATAAAGATCATGAGCAGGTTTTACCTATCACAATGACCACTGTACAGAGAAAGAAGACAATATTTTCCCCTTTTACTAAGTAATAAAGATCACAGGTCCATTGTAGCAAGTACCTCAAACAACAAAAACACTTAATGCAACTTTCAAACCTCAGAAAAAGCCCAAGTTCCTCTTTGGAACATGATGGTAAATTCTAATTTGCAAAACCAGTGCATGACCACTTGAGATTATTGTGTAACTGATTATCAACCAGACACTGATACATACATGAATTCGCAATGCAGAAAAGACAGGTGCAGAAGGAAGAGGAGGGACCTATTTGTAAAAAATTCATGACCTTCAAGATATATCCATACAAGAGCCAGCACTGCTCTACATCACTCTGGCTCACAAGGGCTGGATTATGATGCTTTGATAGGGGCATGCTTCTTAAGTTTGTTTTAGGAAATAATTGCTGTGTTAGTTAAGATGATAACATGTATAACATAGAAGTGTACCAGGGTCTTCGAAAGCAGTTCTGTTTCACATGCAAGGGCTTGGGTAGGGGTGAGTGGCGATGTTTAGGTGTGGGTCTTTTGTTTCTTTTGGTTTTGTGGGTTTTGGAGGGTTTTACTGTTTGTTTTTACAGTCACCCATGTGTTTTCATGTATTTAAGTAGAAAAGGTGATGCAAAACAGGCATTAAAAAAACCCAATCTACTCAGTACTCAATGTAGATGTAAAATGTCAGTTAATCCAGAACAAACTGAACAGGAGGCAACACTTGTAACATGGGTACAGGTGGAATACTTGACCGATTTTTACTAATAAGACAATTTCCAATACCAGAGTGTTAACATTTATATTAACAGAATGCTGCAGTTAGCAGCAAAACTGAGGTATTGGAGGATGTACTATTACAACAGTGTACTCTCAATATCTCATCATTGCTGCACTTAGGGAATTTTCAGACAGGTGTCTGTTCATTCAGTGTAGGCTTTTTTTTCTGTTATCTATTCTCCAGTGCTTACTAATAAGAGTTTTAAGACAGAAGTGGCACCATGCAGGCAACAATTCCTCACCTCTTTCTCTGGCTTGTGGAAATGCTTGACAATACCATTGACAGCTTCACCAATAGCTTCTTGTATCTGACCAGTATTTAACTCTGCAAAATACAAAAACATATCCAGTCACTCTGAAACAGTTTTAGAAATTGTACCTGTGCATACAGGATAAGGCATAACACAAAAAAAAGTGGGGCATGGGCCAGTATAACTTATGCTGTTAGTAAAAAGGTGCTGGACTGTGGGTAATAAAAGACCAATTCTACTTTTATTTGCTCTGAAGGAGGTAGAAATTGAGATGGTTTGATATCAAAGTTAACATCATGGTTTTTCAACACAACAACAGCTAGAAAGGGTTTTTGACATATAATGTAACTTTTCAGACGAGGGCCCAGAGCCATGAAAAGGAGCTCTGCTTTAACTGAGGTCACCAAATCTGGCCATCTTGGAAATGTTTCCTACGACAGTCTCACTGTAAACCCAAATATGCTTGGAAGGAATCATCTGATTTAGCACTAATAAGACAACCCCAGAACAGTGATCTCAATAGAAAAGTAAAGTCCTTGAACAGAAGCCATAAGCAAGCTTTTTCATTCATGATGGATAGAGACAGGACAGCAAATTTCTACCTTCTTCCATTAGCATTCATTCCACAGATGAAGGATAAGACTACAGAAAACACCACTAGGGTAGCTAAGCACTGGACCAGGAGTCCAGAGACATCTTCCTTCCATCCTTGGGGGTGTTCAAAACTTGAATAGCTAGAACAGGTTGCTCAGGACTCTCATTGTGAAGTTAGATGGTCTTTGAGCATAGGATTGGGCTAGATGAATTGCGTATGAATTGCACATGTCCTCTCCAAGCTTCAGTTCTAAAGTATGAGATAACCTACAGTTCTGTTTGCAAGCAGTTCTCTCCTCAGGCAATGATGCAGGACAGTAGCAGACAAGGCATCCCCCACTACTCACTTGGCTTATTGTTTGGTGATATAGTGACAAATCTTCTGATCATGCTTGGTGACTGCTGCAAAGGAGGGGTTCGGCACTGCCGCTCATCAACCTCCGTGTGGGAAGTCAGCAGCTCTCCCACCAGGATCCTCTCTAAGCTGCCATCATCCATTCCCTTCCCAAGCCACCTTCCACAGGGAAACCTAAGAATACAAAGGAGACATGTAGATCGAGTCCTTCAACCCAGGTTCAATTCTGTTCCGGAGACTTTTGACTGCAGTTGCATAAACCCCAAATTCTGCTAGTCTAGCTATTACAAAAAAGTTCATTCATCTAGTAACAAAGTCTTGGGTTTGGCTTTTGCCAGCAGAGGGAGCAAAAGTAAAACAGCTTTTCAGTTTAATGTGTGCTAAATGTCACACTATGTGATCTGAAAAGCAAACAGTGGTAGATTTTCTCATGTCCTGTATGTAGCAAATGATTTGAGGGTTGCAGAGGAAATAGGGGTACAACAGGAAGACCCTGTTACACACTATAGATATATACACTATAGATAGGTGGTGAAATACACCTGTGCTTTTATTCAATATGTTACATAGCATGGCAGCCACACAAAATCACCCCAACATCCAAACACAAATACACCTATTGAAATTGGGATATTAAAACACACACCAGAAAGCACACATGCTCGTTATCACTTTGTACAAACCAACATTGATGTCAGTTTTATCAGCTTCATCAGAAAATTGAACAGAATCCAAAAACAGAACCTTGCCCCTTCATTTAATTACAGATTGGCATGGAGAAATGAGTGGACTTAAATCACCAGCATGAGCTGACAGTTTCCCTAAATAAAAGATGGGGCATTAAACTCTGCTGCATCTACCATTAATAAATGTAATTCTTACTGTAAATCTGATTCATGTACTTTCACTATGCCAAGGAAGGTTTCTAACACTCTTAAGCCTTGTTTTTCGGTTGTGTCCAAAGGTCTCATTAGAACAAATAGAGCACTCAGTCTTCGTAAAAAACACCATCCTTACTTGGAAAGCAGCAAGCTCTATCTTGCTATTTTTTCCTTGGACCAAAGGCAGATTATTTTTAAGATGTGCAACAGTCAATTCATCTCCTCCACCAATGTTTTCAGAATAGACATGAGCCTCTGCAAACTGAAAACTCTGTTTAATTTTCTAAGAATCACAACTTGTTTAATGTCAGAAGCCAAATGGTCTTTCTGTGCCTTCAGGCAGTGGCAACTGTAGACATGGTCCCAAGAGATAAGACATTTCCAATCAAACAAGCTCTACTGTGCCAGCTCCCTGTAGAAATTCTACTTACCCAACATGAAAGGTCAGGATGATACTTACTTGTAAGTATGCCCTGTTATTTCATTTCTGACCATAACATATTCCACTAGCCACTTGGCATACAGCCCTGAATTATCATGTCCTATTTGCACTGTGGTCAGTTTTCCCAGGTTCTGGCACTGCAGATTAAACAAAGAGTTTGTCAGAGCAAACTGAAAGAGAGAAGCACACTGGAAGAATAAACTATTAGAGAACATGCAGGGAAGCAGAAATGCAGTTCCCCTTTTCTGAGTGCATGATTGATTCTGGCTTTTTTAGGTTGCTTTATTTGTTTGTTTTCCTTGTTTTGTTAAATGCTATCTTGATAAGCAGATAGAACGTCAGTTAAACTAGATTTTTCAATTAAATTTTACCCAATGTGTACAGACACACAAAAATCAGAGCAGAATCACTTCTTTGCTTCCAATAGGAGAGGATTTACCTCCCACCATTATAGCCCTAAGTTGTAACATAAAGACAGTCTTGTCCATCCTTGCACTAAGGATTTCAGTCATTGTTATTAAATATAGATTACACTTGCTATGTACAGGCACACGAAGTATTTGCAACCCGTCACATAAACTAGAGATATGAAACATAAGGGAAGATGGTACAGCAACGAGAGAATTGAAAACTGAACAAATAGGACATCCAAAGCATTTTTTTGTCTCAAGCAATACAAACCTCAAAAGTCATTTCTAATATATTCTTGGGAATCTGCAGGACCCCTGTTTCACCCAGTTCTCCTGAGATACAGATCCAAGGATTGGCTGTAAACATTGAGCCACCAAGTTTCTTGCTGGGAACAATCAATATATGGTATGGTATCACTGTGAACACAAGAAGTAACACTTTAAAAATGAAGGGGAATAATCATGTAACCTGTTTAAGGAAGAGAGGAGGAAAAGATAAGTCATCAAATAATACTGCAGTACCACAAAACATTAAATCAACATCAGAGCTGCTATTTAATCATGATAACACTTGCACACCAAGCATCGACTGACAATCAGAAAGCATACATACAGCAGTCATTAAGAAGCAAGGCTGACAGCAAAACACTGTCAAGTGAAAAAAGGAATATGAATGGAATAATGCCTTCATAGGGATCGAGCAATTTTTCATTTATCATCCTGAAAACATGACATTGAAGATGGTTACTTGTCTCCAGCATAAAGACAAGGAAGTAAAGGCAGGATATTCATGTATCCAGGACTACATTGTAGCTGAGCATGCAACTCAAAGTGCAACTCCTAACTGCCTGCTTTTGTGTGTGCATGTATGCACACTACACAACTAACACCAATTCCCTCTCAATTACTAACCCAGGTCTTTGTCTGCAGGGCTTATTTGTAGCACCATTCACTACTGTGGATGAACAAATTCAGTGAAAGTACATTATAATGCTGCAAGGTTCTCTGTACCACGTTGCTCTTAGTTATGGTAACTGTAATACTTCTTGATTTTAAAAAGAACATTTTTTTTTTCCCCCTCTAACTGGCACCACACACGTTTTCTGGTCCCCTGGTTTACCAGTGACTAATTCTACACAGTATCACCTGAGTTACAGTCTCTTCTCTGGCTGCGGAGGCATGCATGTGTTCCTCAATCACCCAGCACCTCATGCACAGCCCCTCATTAACCAAACTGTTGTAACAAAACTCAATGATCTGAATGGCCATTGTGTTTCTTGGCGATCTGCCTCTCTTTTATAATGCACAAATGGATTACACTCAGGGCTTTTTGGCGGAGGCATTCAGTACATTTCTCCCTCAATGTCTCCTCCAGTTGTCAATGCCCTCAAGAAAGCATTTGGTAGTGGATTTTCTTGATGCTTATAACATTTAATAATTAATTAAAATGTTTCCCTTTTTATTTTCTGTGCTGATAGTCTTAAAGTGAATGACAATTTCACTGCATCCAGCAGATCAGATTTTAGAACTAGCCAGAGCTTGCCCACAAGACCAAAAACTATTTTGCTCAGATGTTTGCTTTCTTTGTCTTTCACAAACACAAATATGGATCACAACATACCATCATGTGTAATGCCCCACTATGAAGCTATTGGAGTCCTTTCACAAAGTTTCACCCCCAATTTTATAAGCCTTGCTAAGGTCTTTCCCCAATCTGCCTTACTAGCGAGGTCTTGTGGCAGCAGGCACACAAACACACAAGAACTCTGGAACACATCGAAGCACTGGCAACAACAGGTTAGAAGTTTCTCTACGGTATCCTTTCTAAAAAAGGGAAAGAAAAAAAAAAAAAGGGTACACCAATGTGTTCTGATACAGCCTTCAATGGGCATTTCACTGTTATCCCAGACTCAGAGCCAGAGATGGGCAAAATGGGCTGAGCATGAAAAGGGTGATATTTTTTTTCCTTTCTCATTTCTAGCATGTGTTAAGAACCTTATCTTGATAATGAACAAGCCATACTGGTCTTGCTTGGCACGATGCCAACAAGCTCACCACAAAAATTTCTGTTGAGAACTTTCCCCCAACTAAAAGGCCTGAAGCTGTGTAATTTACCAAGTTAGAAACAAAAGCCTTCAGTGTCACAGAGACAGACACAACTGCCCACCAGAGACAATCATGGAAACAGTGATAGAGCATACACAGATGGATGCCAGGAAGAAAGCAGAACAATTACATGAAGGCACATTGCTGAAAGCTTTGCAGAATTTTGGATAAGGATTCAATCAAATCCGGAAAGCAGAGTTCCGGGAGAAACAAATACTTACAGATTGTTGTGAAAACATTGGTAAAGCAAAAGTAATCAACAGCATTGAATGACAGGAGATGATATAAGAATTGCTCTTTCTCATCATCACAGCGGAGGAATGCATAACGCTTGTAGAGTTTTCTGACAAAGCAAAACAAATAATCTGTCATAGTAACAAGATGCTTTCAGTGAAATGTTTTCTATTGTGCATATTTATTAGGTAAACTATGAAGAATGTGCAAGAGATTACAAATGACAAGTGATATTGGTAGACTCAACAGTATTTCATGTGCCAAGTTATGTCAACACTCTGCAAATGTCTTTCAAGTGCACTAGTCTTGTACTTCATACTATTTTCTACCTCCCAAAAGCAAGTTGTGGAGTGGTCTAAGGGTCTTCTCCGACCCCCAAAAACCACCCCGAAGTATGGAAAGAGAAATTTTGTACTTTCTTGGAAGAAATTCTGTCACTTCTTTTGGCCAGGTAAAATGACAGAACTGAAGTAAAGAGAATCCTCCTAAGTTACGTCCAAGCAGATGGTGTAATGGAAGAGTCTTCCAGCACATGATACAAGACAGAAGATGGTTTTCAAAGGACACTGGGGCTATCTGCTTGTGCTAGGTTACAGTGATAACCCAGGTCTACAATCACCCACATACTAAGCTAGGGAATAGCTTCAGTGTTGACAGTACACAGTTCCTGACATAACCAAAACTATAAGCATGCAAAAATGGCCTAAAGTTCTACTATTCACTTCTAGGGTGTTACAAACTCTGCTAAGACTGCAACATAGCACAAAACTGCAACTTCTTTTAAGTGGAAACACCAAAAGATGAAACGGTAGCCTTCTCTCACTAGTACAGATACCAATGCTTATGCAGAAGAATGCACTGTAAATGGAAACAATCTTATATACTTTATTGAAATTACTAAAACACATTAGAGAATTTAACACTGCAAGACTTGCAATTGAGAAACCTCGAGAAGGATTTACAATCTCAACTTTTTCAAGGGCAAATTTTGACTGGAAAATACTATTTAAAGTTCCTCACTTCTTCATAGCAATCACCACTATTTTTGTTAACCATGCAACCAATAAATGCCACCAATGTCAGTGAATGGCTATAAAAGAAGAGCAGTCAAGATGCATCAAAATCCCACTGACACTAGAGGAATATTCAAAACATCATAAATGCATGAATTAGGTTTTAGAAATGCTGACACAGCCAAGGATAGGCTGTTCCTGACAGGAGGACATCCTGTCAACTCCTCTCAGTTTCAGAACAATTACAAAATAGTCAGCAACTAATTTACAAGCCAGAATTTGGTAAAACAAATCAATGATGATTAACACACACATATTCTCACTTACATAACAACTGTAACAATAGAGATTGACAGGAAATATTCAATGAAAATAAAGACACTGAGCCTTACATCAACACAACCTGCCTGAAGCCACAGAAGTAGCAAACCTGCAAAAGTCTCACGGGTCACAGTGTCCGTGTTTCGTTTGCACAGTCTGAACTGCAAGTTTAGGCAGCCTGTCCACAAGGCCATGTGCTGTACTGTCATTCCAAAGCATGTGAGATTTCTCAATTTACTTGTGCAAAGTAAAGCTATGTGATTTCCTTCTGTTCACTAACTATAGTCCCTTTGCAGACTATAACAAAACCAAGTGTGTTAAAGTTTTCTTACATTTTTTAGCAAATGCCAAGTGGAGAGAATGGGTTAATTAAAATAACTAACAGTTGCTTCAAAACAGTAAAACACACAACCATGTTAACTGTAAAATGGCAGAAGTTGCACGATTGATTTTAGTGCCTCACTGCATTTGGCACTGCTTCCTGTAAAAAAAAAAAAACAAAAACCAAACCAGAGTACACATTAGATTCATACTGCCTAGAACATCTTTCTTTATGTAAGGTATCTAAATATGCAGCACAACGCACACATGATTACAAAGAATTTGTCATTCTATGCAAGTTGTTCCTTTGCTTGTCATTTTAATTTTAAAACATTTTTTTTTGCTGCTGTCTCACTCTGTTCCAAAGAATCAGAATCTGTCTGACAGACAAAGAGTGTATCAGTGAGTATTAGCAGAGATAGGGTTTTCTTTCCTTCCTTTGAATGGCTATAGAGCGTGGTGGTGTATGGAAAGTCCTCTCACAGTTTATGTTCCACATGAGACAAGCACTGCTAAATTTAACCTGATCTGTACTATTGACTTCACTGGGGAAGTTTAACCTTAACTTAGAGACACGGGTAGATTTATTAGCTGTCCCTACCCTGTCCTGCTTTTTTTTATTCACTGTTGGAAGGCCATAGCTTCAAGTCCAACATAATTCAATACAAGACAAATCTCAAATAATTAGCAGTTGAGGTTCAGGGGGGACTGAGGGAAAGAAGACATTTCTTGGAAGGCAGCATGAATGGGGGAAGAGGAAAGGAACAGCAGATACCATAAGTTAAGCTGTCTCCAGAAAGAAGTGTTTAATTAAAGCTGATGAAAATTCCTGGGACCCATACAAGAGAATCTTTAATTTCCACACAGTGCACAGTACATCCAAACTTACTAGTAATACTTTTTTTTTTGCACAGGCTACACTAAATAGAACTCAATTTGTTATTCCTAAAACAATTAGCACTAAATATGGCCTGTACTCTGATTTGTGTAACCATTTAAAACAGATTGTTTTTATGTTTACAAGGATAAGATAACGTACAAAGGCTCTGCATGTCACCAAGTGAAGAGATCCTTGTGCTGAGCGTTTCTCCCTTTGCCCTTCAAGATGCATACTTACAAGAAACACTAGCACAAACTATGTTTGACAGAGTTTGAGCCAGCATTATTTGGAACTCTACAGGTTTTCACTCACATCCCCCTCCCCCTCATACTCTATTTACTTTCCCCATTTTCTTCTTATAGTACAATTACTCTTTAAATAGTGTTTTGGGCCTCCATGTTTGGTCATTTCATAATTTTATTATGAGTTGATATACAAAGAACTGAAAGTCACATATTTTTAAATGTTTAGGAGAAGTAATAAAAACAACAACAAAAAAGGTTCTTAATAGAAATATTTGACTATTATGAAAGCAATTTGCCTTGTATTCTTAAGCAGGCTATAAATGCAAAACCTTAACTGTGTAGGAGAGGACTGAGATACTATCAGTTTGATCCAGAGATGAGAACAACAATGCTCTGAAAGATCTAGATTCAAGATTAAGAAAGACTACCAGATGTCATCTTGAGTTTACTGCTTCAAAACAAGATGCAAGAATTGATCAGAACAGCCTTCCTAGTCACCTTCAAGGTACTGTATGTTCTCCATTTGCTCTCTTAAAATCAGCTTCTAGTGTGGTGTATATACATTATTTTACACAGCACTGAAAGCAGTTACAAGAATGTCTCAAATTTGGAGACAGAAAAGTTAGAAGCTATGGAACAATCAGAGTCACAGTAACTAGAATCACAAAAGCACATCTTAATATGCCTTTACACTCTTCATATCATGGTAGAACTGCAACCAGGACTGAAACTGCACTTTGCCCTGCACTACAAAAACACACAAACAATCCTAGGAAACAAAATATCCCACAGTTACAGAAGAGGGGCTCAGATAAAGAGCTTGGCTCATTAAAGTACTGTCATTTGGACTTACACCCTATAGCATTTAATCCATAGCATTTTTTGAAGATTTCACCTCGAAGTCACAGTCTACACTGACAGAACTGATTCTGTGTCTGAAGAACCCCAGCACTGAATCATAATTCCTGTGGACAGACACAGTTGGAAGGCTAGTTTGTTCTATTCCTTTTGCTCACTGCTAAGTAGATGGAAGAATAGGCACTTGGTTTTTAAGTCAACCAATTAAACAGGTTTTATTTTTTATAAGCTTTACCCAAGATAAACCATCTTACTTTGTGAGTTCATGTTCTGAAAGCAGCTGTTTTAGATGTCTAGAGAGCAACTTCTTTTCCATAGAGAGACGAACCCAGGCTCTGGCCTTGCCAACATCTGTTTTGATCTCACTAATGTTCTGGATATGTCTGAGGAAAAGAAAAAAAACAGACACAGTCCAGGATTTTCCAAGTGTGACAGTTCTGTTGAACCAAGCTAGGTTGAAAAAGAAAAATTGCTAAGAATGCAAAATATCAAGCAAATTGCTGGAAAAAGAGACATGATCACCTTCATATTCAGCACTATCTAAACTCCTTGCATATCTAGCTCAGAAAGAGTAAGAGCTTGAAAAGGAAATACCTCCAATGCAGTGCCCTATTTACTAAATTCTAAAGCAGGCTCAGTTCCTCATGATATAAGGGTCATTCTGGACCTTATGGCTGCAATATTTATGGCTGAATGCATTGGAAAATGAAATACCGTTTTTACATGCTCAGTACTAGCTTTTCTTGCATGTGAAATGCAATTGGTATACTTTAAAAGGACAAGCATTTCCCCTGAAAATCATCAATTCACTCCTCTCTACTGAAAAAATTTACATTGGTAAAGAAAAAAAAATCCTTTTGAAATTAATTTCTAAGTTCTGCATATTGTTTTTTGATGTACTGAAAAGAAGGCACTGAGCAGAAGCTATAGTGTTATTCACACTACGGTACTCAATGTTAGTTAAACCCATTCTTTAGATCAAACAAGTTCTTTAAACTGCTTTCTTCACTGAGAACCAAGAATGAGCTCAAAGCTATGCAACTAACTTTGCAATGACTGGGAAAACACATACACTACAATCACATCTCTGTGGAAATAAAACAATACAGAATATATTAAAAGGATGAAAGCTGTGTCAGAGAATTTTTACAAGCTGGTACCTGTGACTATATAAAATCTCCTCAGCATGAAACACATTTTTGTAAAGGTCAATGAAAAGGTTGCACTATATACTTTCAAACAGTTCAACAGGTTCATTCCCCACACTCTCCTCCTGCAGTATGAAACACAGACTCTTCTGTACAGCACATATTATACACAGAAACAAGTATACAAATCTCATGGAGTTTCAATAGTTTAAACTCACCTCATATCCTGGATGAGAGAGATTCTAAGAGGTGACATGGCTGGACTAGTATCAGACTTTCTCCTTTCTGTATCAAGAAGTATTCCTAGATTCAGAAGAACAGAATTTCTTATTAGCAGAAATTCAGCTAAAGATGTTAAAATCAATATTAAAAAAAACGTGAATAAATACCAACTTGCATTCTTGCGTTACTCGTGACTCACTGCTTTGTGAAGATATTGTGGCATATTTTCCTTCAAAAGACATGAAAACCTAATACACTACACAGATGGTTACGCAGATCAGAATTAACACACTAATGAGCTTAGATTCAGCTGAAATTGGTATGACATCAAATGGCATAAGACATATTAATCAAGTATTATTTTCTAAAGACTACTCTATTTCTTTTCTACTTGGTGAAACTGATCAGCATTGTGGAGACATGAAAACCATGTTCAACAGCATTTACTCGGTACACTATGCATCATATGCTTGACTAACCTATCACTTTGCACACTCCTGTAACACCACTACTGTTTAAAACAGCACATTTTTGGTTTTTTCTACAATATTATTCCTCTTATCTTTAAAATTCCACTCCAGAATCAAGTTGTGTATTAAATATAGCCTCTGCCCTCAATCCCAAGTTAGAAAGCATAAAACTGACTGTAACTTCAGTCTAATATGCAAAAACAGCATGCACCAAGCAACATTTAGGAGAGCTTGTTCCTTTTCAAATGCTCAGCCTTTTGCCCACAGTAAATTTAACAAAAGGCACCCACTGCCTGCCCCAAACCCATTGTTCTCTCCAGTTATACCCTAAGCTCCCACCTGACACAAGAAGTAATGATTTAGAACCTTAGAAATAGATTATTTGTGGCTCTTATGTGCAATATTACTTTTACTGCAAGACTTGATATAACAAAAATGTTTCTTCAGTGTTTTTTGTATTTTTATAAATGTTGTCATGTTTTAAACAATAAGCCTATTGTTCATTTTCCTTTTCAGAAGGGAACGTAAAACTTCAGGATGTACAGCAGAATTTTATGTGCTTACACTTGTTTTCCACATCCATCCCTAATATAATACGCTTTGTCTGACATGCATTGACTATGTATTGTATGGAAGACAGTATATTGGATCAATTCATTTAAAAGCCTATCTTTGAAAGCTTATCTGACCACTGCAGTAGGCAGATACTAGACCCGAACAACTAGGCTCAATCAAAACAAGCTTATTTTTCACAAAATATATTAAAACAATACACCAGATCCCTATTAATTTTATAGCAGATAGAAAACTTGATTCAGTTATACTCAGTGAAGAACATTTTCACAAAAGCAATCTCTGTATGGTGCAAATCTGTAGACAGCTCTTACTCATTGGTTTTCATCATCTTCTTCCAGCAGAAGCCAAACTTACCTGAGGTGCTGAAGCTGCCTGATGTAGTTTTTCTCTGTCTGTTTTCTAGGTAGTGTAGCAGATGAGACCACAAAGCAGATTTTCCCTAAAATTTAACAAAACATATTAGTTAAAGTTTAGTAATAATTTTTGAAGTTTATCTCATCACTGAAATTATCAGCCATCGCAAAAACTTGCCTTAAATATGTTTCTCTATAAAGCCATTGGTAAAAAACAAAAAAAAGACAAAAGTTGAAGGTGCTCTGGAGCTGTAAAAAGGTTGAGAAAGAAAAAAGCAGAGAAACTATTGGCATTCTAATAATTCTGTTAACTAGAAAAAAGCAACTGAACTTCATTCCGCATTGTTCATCAACATGACAAAAAAGCATATAAAGTCTTCTAAAATAGTATGTTCAAATAGAGTTCTACACCAGTTCTACATGTCTTTCCCTCCTTGTCTCTTCAGCAAGTGAAATGACAAAAGACACAGAGTCAGCCTAAGAAAACCATCTTCTATCCAGACCAAGTCTTGTGCATCTGTTCAGGGTAATGTAGGGCTACAGATGCATTCTGTCAATTTTCAGAACCTCAAAAGAATCCCCTTAATTTTGCCAGGCAAAGGACTTGGACAATCACGAACACAGTAAGACAACTGAAAACAAAAGCAGGACAATTAAAGCTTATCAGTAAGAATTCTCCACACATTATAAAACCAGTGTAAAAGTTAGAATTCAGGATGTGGTATTTAGGTCAAGGTAAATCTGTCAACTGATATGAAAAGGTGCACTTTGCTCCTTATATTGCTTTATTAAACCTCTGGTGGCTTCAAGCAGAGTGTGAGGAAATCTTTTGTTGGCAAACAAAGAAGATTCTTGGATTCATCCTAAAATATTCCATATGATAAGCCAAAAGCTTGCAAAACCACAAAAAGGCAGAGGTAATAGAACAGCTCTCCAGCACCTTAATTGGAATTAATTGCAGAGTAAATTAATCAGTATTACTTATCTTCCTAAATTATGAACCTGAAATCCCCATAAAGATTTAGCAATTCACCATTTCAGAAAAGTAGTCACATTAAAAAGCCATATTTTTGTTTACAACTTTGTACAGAAAGCAAGCCTGACTGCAAAGCAACAGCTGTCAATTCAGCACCATCAGATGTTGCCTAAAACCACGTAAGCTCCTTCCTAGAGGTGCAGCAATTATGGTTCAACTCTGAAGTTTCTTTTCTCTTTTAAAACTGTCTTTAAAAAAATCTGTCACTACATTTGACATGAAGAGCTAATGACCAGGAAGGATTATTCCTGAAGTGGCATGCTTCCAGAAGATAAAGCCTGGAGTGTCTGTAACATCTATGTTGAGAGAAATCTACTATAAATATGCATTCAGTGGTAAAAATATAGAACAAATAATCCAGAGAAGCTCAATGTCTCATGTAATACCTGACAGATCCAGGATGTAAAGTCAAAATTTCAAGTCTTACACAAGGGAATAGTTATATCCAAAATGGCATTTCTCTCAAAAAACACACACATGCACACACAGTCTAGTGTTCAGCAATTAGCTGCCAAGGCAAGGAGAAATGCAAAATATTACATGAAGCAGCAAACAAAAGATCCTGCAGCAAATTGATGTCAACAATCACAATGAATGTAAGAACTCATGCAGTATGTATCTGCCTGCTTCTTTTACCATCGTGTTACTCTCCTTTAACTCCACAAAATAGCAATGATGATGCAAGGTTTATCTATAAGGGAAAGGAAGACAGCCTAAGGAAAGCAGTGGGACAGAGCACTGACAAGGGAATAACCAAGGCCTTCTGAAAGTTCAGACTACTTCAGTCATTAAACCCTACACATGACAATCCTCCTGCATTGCTCTGGGAAAAGGAAGGTGAGGATTCACTTTATATGTGAAAAAGTCAGTAGGCAGCTAGTGTAAGACTATCAGGGTTCATCAGCAGGGAAGAGGTAAAAGCAGGGATTGGTGGAAGGAAAATCATCCTCATTACTATTGCCAACTGAGAAAGAAGAGTCTTCCATGGCTCTTAATTGAAAAATAAAATTAAAGTGATGTATAAAACAGCAGGCTTTTGCATATTTAATAAAGGCCATAGACAGCACGCAGAGATATGTTGGTGCTTTTACTTTTTTTAAATGTGGATCACAATATGAGATGCACTGCACTTCCCTCATCAGGCCTCTATTATATTTCACCACTCTATTTATTCCACCATTCAGCACTGCTTGCCAACATCTGCAATCAATCCAAAACATTAACCTTATGTAGGGTTGGCCGTCTGGTGGTCTGAAAGGCCCAAATCTGAGTTGAAGCAGAGTATACTGATGCTCTGTCTTCTAAGACGAAAGCAGTACAGCTTCTATCCTAAGTAATATACAAGAGGGAAGGGAGAGAATCACATGATAAATCTTCACATAGAGAACTGCTATATAGTTTGAAGGAGAGTAGACTTAAACACTGGCACTTGGGTGCTGGGAACAGAGATACTAAATTACAGTTGTCTGTATTATGTACACTTATTCTGCACATTCGTTTTTAAACAGTCATCACCTTCACTGTCCTTGCTATTCCTTCGCACAGAGGAGGAAGAAAGGATAAAGGCCTTCCAAACTCCATCTAACCCCACAAGTGTCTCCAAATGGAAGAGCAGAACAGAACAAGCAATTATTAACTTCATAGGAAAACAACACTTCTAACTAGTGATCTTGTAAACATCACTTAACTACCCCTACATCATTCAGGAAAAAACTAAATAGCAAGAGTCTTACTCTTAGAAAGTAAGTCACGCTTCATGAAAACAAATTCCCCATACCACATCCCAGTGATACCTTGAGCATATAGCCTATACAGCTTCATTAACAACAAATGAACAGTTTTATTTATCTTCCTGTTAAAAAAACCCGAAACACCAAAGCCCACAAATAAAACAAAAACCCCAGATTAGATGGAATGAAAGTCTTCCACGAAATCATCTGTGGAACACATTTGTATGTGCTCTTGCACATATCCCAGCACAAAAATTTGAGACAGACAAGTGAACAGTAACTGACATAAAAAAAGGCTGAGAGGACGCACATACAAATATTTTAACATGATTATATACAAACAAAAGGCATCTTCTGAAAGTGCAGTGAGGAAGAGCGTAACATGCAGGAATATTTGATCCTCACCTGTTTGACTTGTAGACCATGGCTCCATATCCTTTCTAAGAGGTCACATAGACTGGCTATCAGGGTATTTTCTTCTACACCTGTGATATTCACTTCACCATGACCTAGCTCCACAGCTTCTCGACCCATTTTTTCAACCAACATCCTCTTGGTCTAAAAAAGGGCAAAGCGAAGGAAAGTTAATTCTTTCTGCAGGAATTTCCAAGATCACTTACATATTTAAAATCATAGAATGCAAACGATCCTATGATTCTACAATTTTAAATTACAGTTGTAAATATAACCAACAAGGAAGCACACAACAGCAAAGACTTGGCAGAATAACTGGGCCTATGTAATACTTCTGAGGCTAGTGCAGAATTGCTTTTTTTTAATCTCTTTTTTTTCAAGTCATGGCAGCATCATGTTTATCACCTTACAGCCTCTTCATCTTTCTAACAGGCACATAGGCCTCCACAGAGTAGCCCCAACAAAGGGAAGAGCAGGCCATACATTAACAAGCTAGAGGCCTGCAGCATAGGTCTTGGGTGTTTTTTTAAGCCTGGTTAAGTGCTGACTGGGAGCAGTACCATATGTCCACCTCCTCCCAGGAGAGGTGAACATGCAAAAGTGCTGAGGGGATGTGACACTCCTGTGAGACCCTACTGTCAGATGGGCATTTGCATTTAAATCAAACCCATTCTGCAGTGCATCTATCAAGTTTTCCCATGAACCACATTCTTCTAAACCTGCACAAATGCATGCTGGTCAATACAACTCTCATTAACACTTAAAAAGGAGTCTCTCAGTCAAAATATATTCATCATATAGCTACCTGGGTGGAAAAATGACTAGGGAATAATTTCTGCTCATCTCTTACACACTTTTCATCCCTGTTGCTGTTCTAGACTAACTCTCAAATGAGCAATATATCCTTAGGCACGTATGTACCGTCTTAGTTGTGACAGAGAACTACAAGTTGGTAATTTCTAACTCTGCTAACAGCAGGTTCACTATATTGACTAGAGTTGCATTCCCACAGTCAAAATGCCAAGGCGATCTTCAAGGATTTTCACTGTCATATGCCTCTATTAGTGAAGAGGATTATTTTTGATAGTTTCATACATACCAAAAACTACTTGAAATTGGAAGTAGATGCACATATTTAACATGGTTTTACAAGAAGCTGCATACAATTGCTGTATTACCTCCACTGACTTAAGGCAAGAATGTGTCTATTTGATAATTATTCTCTTTATTGTATCAGTATAAATATTAACATTTAGTTCAGATTAGTATATTGCTAAATATACACTGGCGAAGCACGTCCACAAACTAATGACAAATTTCTTTAAGTTCTTGAAAACTTGCATTTCAGAAATTTCTTAACCCACTTCCTTTAGTTATGAGGAAAGTTCCTGCATTTTAATCACAACCTCCTCTTTTAGAGTATTCACTGTTGTTGAAATAGTACAGTCTCATCAGCAATAACTGAAACACACTATAACAGACATGGGCAGCAGAACGATAAAGGTCCATCAGAATATTCAATCTCTTTCTATCATTTTACATTCTCCATCATATATATCTGCTTGATAAAGTTTCCACCCCTTGCAGAATCTATAAATATGTTACCTCTTCTTGAACATCTCACTACCATGCAAAAATCTATATAGGGATAACACAGAAAGAGATGTCAGCAGATGGGGGGTTCAAACATATTGGCCATGAAATGGTCCACAAGGACGGATATGAGGTGCAAGAGAATAGAATTATTTTATTACCTTATTTCGGCATTCCTTCAACAAGCCTTCTACAAACTTCCAGTTTGTTTGTGCAATTACTGATGGAGAGAGGTTAGATAGTTTGGGCTGGCGAATAGTGCTGCCCAGGTTCCTGGCTTCTTGGATATACTTCTGTGTTGGGGTAGATTATTGAGAAAGTCAGATGAAAAAGCAAGTGAGACTACTTTATCAAGAGAAAAGAATAAACTTATCTTTAAAGCTCACCCCTGTGCAATGAGGAGGGAAGGATCATATTCTCTTTCAGAAAAGGCCCCTTTTTATATTCAGCATTATATTGGGCTGAGACAAAGTACTATTTCACTAGAGGTAAAACCCCCATTTACGTTGTCTGTATAGTATTAGAAAACACATTGCTGAATAACAAAATCACAATGTGAACTGACAAGGATATTTAGATGCATAGAGAGATTCAATTACTCCCTCCACCACTGACAATTGTCTCGTTATTTTTTTATATAAAAATGAAAGTTCGTAATAATTACCCAGATCAAGACTAATCAACAGGCAAACTGGTCTACATGGGGAATGCAAGGACTTTGCCTGGAGCTTGACAACATCGGACATCTGTGTTATGTCCTGCATTCCTGCAGATCTCCTATTTCTTAACCACCCTCTCTCTCTCTCTCTCAGTCTCTCAGGAGCCAGCTGCAAAATGTTACTAACGGCTCTCATTGGTGAACCATCTGTATTTTTGAGCTAAATCATTTCCTAAACTCAGTCTACTTGAAAGAGCTTTTCTGCTCCTGTTAATGCCATCAAGGAGTTGCCATTGTTTTCACCTCAAAGACAAGAATAATATGACAAATATTTTGAAAGCCAGGTGATGACAGATCGGTTAAGGCACAGCTAACTATGAATAAGTTATCGAGTCCTGTACAGGCACTGACAGAACACAGAGTATTAGTACATATTTCAAATTAATAAGTAACTTGTCTGGCTTACACTGAAATAATGACCAACTGAAAAGCCATTGGACAGATTTGTCAATCACATGTGATCTTTGGAAAGAGGGAAAAATCACATCTTCTTCAATCAGCCTTGAACTACAGAGATATGATATATATATACATTTAATTATGCATCTTTATCCAGAACTACGATTAGAATCATATTGTGCATTGGACATACCAGATAACGCTCTGACACAGATTTTAGAGAGGGCATGAAGGGCCAATCATGCTGGTCCCAGTCTAAACATAACTGCAACTGAAGCTCTGACATGGAAAAGTCCAGGTGCTGGCAGGACAAGTTGGTAGCAAAAAGCCAAGCAGATCATATAAAGTGAAAATGGCAAGCAAACATGAAGTAATAAAAGCAAGCATGCAAAACAGAAAAGGAAAAGAGTGAAGACATAACACAATGTGTAACTCCCAAGTCTTTAACATAAAAATAAATTTGTAAGTAATGAATCTGAAAAGAAAAAAGAAAATATGGTGTTCAGTCATTGGATTGGTGTAAACTCTGCCTTCTCCTAGGCACAAGTATTTGCAAGTCAAAAACCACTAAGTCTCACTTCCACATGGTTTTGTTGACTACATCAAAGCTTCAATTTGTCTAAAACTCACAACACTGCACTTGGAAAACACTGCCTCACGCTCACCCCCAGTGTTCATCTCAGAAGGGCTCCCTTGCTATTCTTTCAAATTTATAAGGAAAGTCTCTGGTTCACCTATGAGAGGAGGACAATGTTCAGTCAGTAGTATGTCACCAAAAGGTAAGGCATAAAACCCTAAACCACCATCACAGCTTAACCTGGTAGTTTGTACCCTCACTTGAGCATGTATTTGTAACTGTTATGTCTCAGAAATTACTTGCCTTCTGTGTCAGAATAACTCCTATAGAATAATCAACTTGTAAAGAGTCACTTAAAACACAAATCAAACAAAAAACCCCAGTGACTAGAGGCAGACTTTTGCCTTTGTAATTACCTACTTGGTATCTCACAAGTTTATATGTGCTAAACATTGTTATCATTAAAAGTAATAATGAGGTTACAACTCAATTATGCTTTACTTCTGATACTTCTAAGTAAACAGTATTTTAGAGTTATTTGAGCATATGGAACATGTCAAAGCCAGAAACTACTCATATTTTTTTATTATGCATTCTTCTGTTGCATGGTTATGGATGACATAAATGACATTGTACTTCAATACAATTTGAATAAACCAATGAGAAAATTCTGGAAATGAGTACACTGGAAAAACAACTGAACTCATGGCTATCACAAAATAATAACTGGCAAAGATACTTGATTTTGACAACACTATCCTAAAACAGACACAAATTACTTTAGAATTCCAAATGAAGCTTTTCTGAAGACATTTAACAAAGCAAGATAATGAACAATGTACATTTAAACAAAAGCAAAGTTTTGGGGTTACTAAACAGAAAAATTAATGAAGATATTTTAAATCAGATTATTTTTGGAATTACCCATAAATTAACACCCAGTGCAACAGCTTCAAATCTCTATCATATAAATCATAATTTGTACTGTAACTCATTTACATCATCCAGATCTTTCAAAATTCCTTCACCACAAAGAATAACTATGCCAGCTGTAGAAGTACTGCTGAGAGAAGTTATCAGCTCAGAAGGCAAAATCCACATCAGACTGTGCCATGCAAAAAAAGAAAGGCAGACACAAACCTGATAAAATGAGTGGGCTTCACACTCCCACTTTAGCATGAAGTTATGTGTCAACTTGCCATCTTAAGACTTCTTTTATGGCCTACAGAAGAAAAACAGGCACCTCCAAAAGGCGATGCTTTTGATTTTAGAATGAAATTCATCTCTCTCTGGAGGTGGTTATCTTTCTTCCATCAAATATATAAAAGCAGCACAAGGTTACTAAATTTTTGGAGAGACAAGAAATAGGCGGCTAAAAACTCTTAAGATTAATCCCTCATTCCCTGCCTCCAACTTTTTTTTTTTCCTTAAAAAAACCTTTAAAGCATAATTTGTCTTAAATACATGCCAGGGGATGGACTTCAAGTAGGTGTCTGGACGTTTCATAAAGGTTACAAGCACTATTCAGGTAATCAGGGAATAAATAATCAGATCTCTATAGTTGAAAAATTGTCACCTCTCTCTGATCATTGTCAAGACGTAGGTGCTCTGTGTGTTGCTTCTGTCTGTCCTTCCTTCTCCACTGTGCAGGAGCATTTCTCTTTGTCCACCTACAGACAGAGGAATATTATTAAACAAATGTCAAGAGTTAAATGAAGGGCAGTGGCAATGGGAGAAATAAGTTTCTATCTTATATTGAACACGTTGACGTCAATTACATCAGACAAAGTGCAGCTGCAAATACACACAAAGAATCTCTGCAGGAGAACCCAACATTGGATGACCTCACAAAATTAGGTCACACACACTTGATTTCTACTTTTCCATTCTTCTATGATATTCAGTTACAATTTACACCTTTTTTTTCTCTTCCTTCAAAGTTTTCATAAGATACCTAAAATATTTGCTAGCTCTTAACTGAGATCCAGTAATGAGATCTAGTTTTGTATCAACAGTAATTGTAAGTAATTCAGAGTATATAAACTGTAATCTCAAAAACATAACAAGGCCAATTTGGTTCTGGAAGTCCATATTTTAAAAAGAAAATAGCAAAAACCAAGAGACGTAACAGTAACACCCAGCACACACAACCCACCCACATCATCTGATTCGTTCTCACTTTAAAAACACACTTTCTATAGTATCACTCTATAGAACTTGGCCAGACACAGTACCTGTTGCCCTAGCTTACTCACTTGTTGCTTGCTGGTCCAGTGGATAAAACATCAGACTGCAGCTTGGGAAAAAATCCAAGCTCGTATTTCCCCTGTCCAATTTTCATGTCCAGTAAGTGTGGGTGTACTGCAGTGTGATCTATTTTTGCTAGCCTCAATTCAATAGATTTCTCTGAAATAGTAAGGAAGTTATTTTTTTAAAGGTATCTTAATCAGACATATATGTATAATCAAACATCCTGAACTAAAAGCAGATCCCAAATTTAAGAGAGGAGGTGGAAGTTTCTTACTGACCCAAACAGGTACACTAGTACAAGAGTGTATTAAACATCAAAGAACTACCACCAAAAGGAAAAAAAAAATGTTTATCTTCTTAAGCTCAAATATTTTTCACATAAAGTATGCAGGTAAACAATTGAATGCAATTAAATTTTACACAAATTTCATCTCACATCTTAGTTGCCTATACAACACTTAGTTCCCAAATAAGCTTTTCATCTTTGCTTTTTTAGGCTGTATTTTTTGATATTTCAAAGCGGGAATCATTACTTAACAAGTAGCTTTGACCATCTGTATTTTAAGTGTCAAGAAAGCAGTTAATTACTCTTACCAGCCTCATCAATGGTTGTGCACTTCTGATACATAGATGTGCGCAGAGTAGGTGTCCTAACATTCAGCAGCCTAATTTTATCCACTCTAGAATCAAATACTCTCAAAACAGGGTCTTTATCATCTTCATCATGGCACATAATCTTATTGTCAATAAAAGATGCAAACATTTGGGTCTCCAGGAATCTTGAGAGGAAAGGCAAGTAAGGTTCAGGCTGGTCCGACAAGAAAGATGCCTAATGGACAAGAGAAGATAAGAGTGTTTGGAAGTCTGCAGAGAGAAATACATCCACCAAAAGCACCATTTTTTTCTAATCAAGGACGTATTACACTGCTTTTCTGTCTCTGAAACAGGTAGTCTATATGAAATCTTCAGTTTCATGACAATCAACTACTATATAGTGCAGAAAGTATTAAACTGTGATTTCAGCATTTCCTTAAGTTCCTAAATATTCCAACAGAATCCCAGCAAACCACAACAACAGTATCACAGGTGTGGATACTCTGTACTCCTGGCTGGGCTCAAAGCTTGTGAAGTTGACAAGAATCTTTTGATGCCATTTGATGGGAGTCAGATTAGCATTTTTGCAGGCAGTGCTGCAACATACTCTTCACCCACGTGAACTATCCTGCTGGCAAATATCTGACCCCCAGTAATGAAGGCGATAGTAAAATGTGAAGAATCAGGTCTTGTGTTTCCCTAGAAAGAGCTAGAGATGCATTTGGTACCCATATATTTAAGTGTTATGTGGGGTCATGGCTTTATTCATAAACATATTTACTAATTCCTCTGTTTAAAATAACAAAAAACACCAATTCTCCCCAAAATATCACTTTTGCTGGTAACTTCAATGTAGAGGTCAGCCACAAAGTCAGGCTTTCTAAGCTATTTTTCTACAGCAAGCTGTATTTTTCCACAATATCTTTAGGTGTATCTCTCTAAGAGTGTGTGTGTGTATCTTTCCACGTACATGATGGGACTTCTTTTGGGAATGCTGAAACTTAAGAAGGGAATCCCAATTTTGTCAATATTGTTTTCCATGTTATGGCCCAATAAACCAAGTATTACGTTGGAATACTGTTCTCCTTTTTACATTGACATAAGATCTTATTACAACTTACTTTATCAAAGTTTTGCATCTGTTCCCTGTTTGTAAACCAAGATTCCTTGTCCTGACTGGGCTGAATGACAAACACTTCATAATCTGCAAACATTTGTGTAAAGCGGTTGGCAAAAACTTCACGGATTTGAATGTTCAGCTGGTAAATCTTGAATTCTTCTTCATCACACTGAATTTTAAGATCTTTCTTGCTAGTGGTCTCCTCTCGCACCTCCAACTGAGAAAGTAAGGAAACACACAAAAAAAGTCTGTATTGTTGCCTTGTCAGGTATTCCAGGTACACAAGACCTTCATCTCTTATTCATCTGCTATTCTTCAAGTCCAAATTTCAATTTAAAAATTACTTCTAGTTTCAGGCACTGTAATAAAACAGTAACTTAAAAAAAATCTAGAAAGAAAATCTACAAAAGTTAAAATTTCAACAATACTTTAGTACTTGTTGCACTGGATATGTTTTAGATGAAAAAAGGACAGAACAACCATATATGTGCTCACAGATGCCATATACTTAACTTTGTTTTACGCTTTACACTTGCATAGGTTTTTTAGAGGTTTTTAATACCTCTGCATATTAGGCAAATACAAATTTCTGTCTGGTATAATAGAAGTCCAAGTTTGTTACTGTAACAGTTTGATACTTACCAGCTTTCAAATAAAGACAGAAATGCACAGTAAAAAGAATATGTGCATGTCTAGGAGCCAATTTCCTATAACCTAAGTCCTTAGCAGTGTAATGCACAGTTCATCACTACACAGCCCAGAGTAATCTTTAATGAAATAAAACACATCTTCAGTTAACATGTGGGCTAAGATTTATGAAAATAGCAACATGAAATTATGATATTCAATTCCTATTAGTGTACATAGGAATAGAGCATCCAGGGAAAAAAAAAATGAATGCCACAAGCACCCATGCAGTAGTCTGAATACACAATTGCTACCTCTGCCTTTGTACCACCACACATAATCAAACAAAATATCTAGAGCTTACAACATTTGCACAATGATACAGTTGCTGTGTTATAAGCATTCTGAAGCCAGCTATCAAGAGCATCCTACACTCTATGCTAGAGGAAGCTCTGCTATTCAGCCATATCTTAGCACTTCATATCTCTACTTTTTCATTAAATGGGTATTTGGCACTAAGCAGTTATCTATGTGAGTTAAGTTACCTATGTGAGAAAAGTTTGATAGTTATACACTCCTATCATCACAAAAAGGCTAGTCAGATGGGACTTCAGCTACTATGGAAGACAGTACAGAATAGATAAGGCCTGAATGTACAAAAACCTGGAAGAAATTACAAAGACCTGTACTTTTTCCCATCACTTCCAATCCATTCAGCAAAAGAACAAAAAGCTTCTAACCAATTTTCCCCTCAACAAGAAGAAAACAATGCAAAATAACAACCTGAGAATAGCAACACAGCTGATTTGAGCATCTAATCCTATCTTATAATCAAACGCTTCTTCTTGCAACCCCCCTGCACCTCCTGCCCACAAAGCAGCTCTCCCCACCAACATGTTGTAGGTCACAGCATTTCTGTTTGGCTCCATCTATAGCCCAGGTTACAGTCACAGGCGTAGGAGTCAGGCTTAGTAATGAAGAACTGGTCAAGATAATTTAAAAAAACAAGAAATAAAACCTTTGCTGAGAAAAATCTTAACCCCATTCGCCAAAGGCTCAAAAAACCCGAAACAGTCTTTCAGGTAATACCTTTAAGGCAGAAAGGGACACAACTTTATTTTCCCCCAATTTCAGTAGCCAGAAAAATAGAACCGGGGTTGCCATAAATTCAATTCACTTGCTGGGAACCACACACTAGTACACTCTACAACGTTGACCAGAAATAAAAGCATCACCTATAGAAAACATACGACATACAAGCAAAATTATACATTTTCCACACACAATGAGAAAGATACCTATAGAAACCAAGACTGGATTCCAACTTCAAGATTATCTGGTTGTCAGTTTTAGTCACATAAATCATAAGAATGTGGGGCAAATTTAGAATAAAGTTTAAAACCAAGAATAAACAAGACAAGGTGGTTTTTTAAACACATTATCTCGGCAAAGAAACACTTGGAAGATTTCCCTAGACATTATGGCATTAAATTCCACTCCCTGTCTACCCTAAGCTTGCCTTTGTCTCTACAGACTTTCACAAGGTCTGTGAACGTGTTAACAGAAATTACTTCTTGTGAACAGACACAAATAGAATCTTTAGACCACAACTTCAGACCAGAGAGGATGCAGATAATCTCATATCTTACCTTTTCTAGACTCACACCTGTTCTTTTAACAAGTGCTTGGAGTCTTGCAATAGTCTCATTTTCCTTTAGCAGCTCATAGGAATTCAAAGGTGATCCTGCTATGTTACCATTTCTTTTATCAGAAACCAGGTCACATGCTCTGAGGCTCTTCATCTTGGAGGCACTTTCACTGCAGTGAAGGTTTCCCTCAGGCGGAATTCCAAAAGCCATCAGTATCTCTGAAATTTCCTGAATGAATTCAAGTTTATTTGGGAACTGGGGTAAGTCTTCTGGCAGCTCGATAAAATGGTTGTCTACATCCACAAAGCACAGGTTAGCCTGAGATTTAATTTAGGACAGGACACCGTTATAATATCACCAAGTACAAAGGTCACATTCTATTCATCTTTGCATTTTGTGCTTATTTTAATAATGTATTTTAGGATTCAAAAACATTTGCATTTGTTTGGTTGTTTTGTAAAAGAGACTTGCCCCAACCACAACTGTACCAGTTGGCTGGCTTTGAAGAAAGTAGAACAAGGCACACATTTCCAGGTTTTTCATGAAGCTAAGAAAAAAAGACTCATTTGTACTAGATACAAAAGAGACTGTAGCATATATTAGGTACAGATGTGTGAATCTTTCATACACATACAGCTAGAGCTTAACTAAAAATGTATTGTTAATCAAACTAATTGCAATACTACTTTACACATGGTAAGCAGGTGACTGGATGTTACAGATTATCAGTCCACTCCTCTAAGAGATATAAGCAAATTGCATTCTAAAAGGTGCACCAATATTGCAGAAGCTGCAACTTGAGAACTAAAGCAATTCCTTAAATGTATTTTAGAGGTTTGTTTCCAAGGGAAAAATGAATAGAACTAGTTTCAAACTCTATCTCATTCACCATCAATAAAGATGAAGAAAAAAGAAAACGAAGGAAAACCACCTATGTGGCTTCCACAGCAACATCAAAAGAAGTTACTGTCTTTCAAAGAGTTACCTCACTCTATATTTGGTGAGGGTGGGTTTCCTCTTTTGGCTTCTGCATTGCAAAACCTGTATCAAATGGTTTCATGCATTACGTAATTGCACACATCACAGCAATAGTCTCATCCATGTGTGAAATCTACTTGGAAAGGGAAGTATACAGAAGCAATTTTGCTTTTCTTTAGAGGCACTTCAGGTTTTGCCCAGTGCAGAATTAATATGGACTGTCACTTTTTTGTTTAGTCTTCCCTACACAAAACCACTTCACCCAGACCACACAGTACTTTCATCCTAGCATCATTGTATTATTCTAGGAGGCACACCTGAACTCAGGTTTCACAGCAAAAATACGTATCAAGTCATGAAAGATAAAATGATCTACAGTCAATTCTTATGATTCAGTAAGTGCAGAATGATGGAAGCACCCACAATTTAACAGAAATGAAAGAAGTGAAGATCAACCTCACACTGAAGGAATGGTGGCTAGTTCCAGAAATGACAGCAATGTACACAAGCAGCAAAGCATCAGTAAGGAAAAAGTAGTTCCAGTTGTTATTTTGCTGTGGGCCTGATCACACATCAGATAAGCTATGTCTGATGAGATGACTTCTTTTAACGGAAATGTTGGGAGAACATACATTTAATACTTGTGATAGCTTCATCTCAGACAAACTGAGATGATTCTCAAGAACTGCATAAGCACTTCTGAAAAGGCCATGTTTCCCAGGGTACAGAAATGGGGAAGACACCTCATTGTACAGGCCCTTCAAGAGATACCAAACCAACACTTTTCTGTAAAAAAACAAATCCCAAGTAAATAAACCACCAGTAACAGACACCAAAAATGGTAATTCTCACAATGCTTCTACACTGTAGATTCAACACAATGGAATATCGCTAAGGATAGAAGTGTGCCCTCCCTTAAAAAGAAAGAGAAATTAAATGACACTTATTTTGTACGAAATCAGGGCCACGCAAAGCATTTTCCCAGTAGGAACTGGGTAAGTACACAATGTAGAAAAATAAAGTTCTTTGATCACAAAGTTTTAGTTATTTTGTTTCTGGAGGCAGTACAATTGCATCATCATCAGCAGATAGCTGACAGCTCTGTATGTAAGCCCCTATGGATACATTGATCATCATTTTAGACACAAAACTAAAATCATATACCAAGATATGTAGCAACACATGTAAGTAGAGGTATAATTGAAAGAGAATACTTAACCTAATTGCTTGGTATTTCAAGATTCTAGAGCAGTTAAATATTGTTTTATAGGTTGCTGACCAAAATCAAAACTCAACTGCTACATACCTTAGGAGCAGATTGCTACATGAGAGGGCACTTAACATCATCACTTGATAAAACACTCTTCCGAGACACTGCTAAGGAACAAGGGTGTCGTATCTGATTTTTAAACCTCGCCTTCCCCATAAACTTTCATTATCACAAATACTGAGGTGTCCAGATGAAAGCCTTACAAGCCTTAGGAATGTGGATGCAAGTAAGTCAGCATTCAAGTATCTGATGCCAAAGCCTGGTCCCATGAGGTCAACAGCACAGCTTTCCCTTGGCTCAGTGAGGTCTGGACTACACCCAACCATTCCAAAGCCAGACGACAATTGCAGTTCTTTAGTTTGACCTCAAGTACAATAAGGGCTAAACCCCACCACAGATCTAGCAAGGTCTGCATCAAGCCCGTATCCTTCTTTTCGGCTCTGTTCAAAAATACAGAAGGAAATGTTTTAGGTTCTACCTAAAGGACATCTAAGGAGGAACTAGCATTCACTAATAATGAGTAAGTTCCTCACCCTACTGACATCCTAAACAGAAAACATGTTTTATTTCATACATTAATATATAATTACATGGCATGTAAACAGATGCCCACAGCAACTGAGAACAGTCAGTTCTGGTGGCACAATCACCACCTAGGTGCCCTAACTGTAGCTTACATACAGAATTCCACTCTCCCTCCCAGACAGTTAGATTGAAATATGGTTCCAAGTTAAGGCTTCTGCTTGAATACAGCATTGATAAACCAAAAGATGTTCATCTATGGCATGTATCACCTTTGTGCATTAGGTCTCAACCTTGCAAATAACCACGAACTTCACTTAACACACAGAAAACATGGACATGCAAATGTATACATACACACAACTGGCTTGTGGAAACAACATTTACAATGGCCCTGAGTTCTGAAGGATGCTCTTGTGCCATTTGTGTATGCCAACACTGACCTTTTGCATTTATTCTCAGTACTGCTGCTCCTCATGTCAACCCAGAATTTGCGACTGAGACAATATACAGCTACAGCTTTGTCATGGTTTAGCAAGGAGCAGCTTTTGCTTGGTAACAGGGGGAGTGGGTTGCAGTGAAGACCCGGTAAAGAGTTTTTTGGACCCTCCCCTGGCTCCTGGGCTCACACCCACCTCTGGCCCGGCTGGGCCAATCTGGCACCTCTGCCATCACTATTTGGGGACGGGAATTTGAAGTGCTGGGAAGAAGTGTAAGACTGATACAAGATAGAGGCAACCATGCAGACCCAACAGTCAGAGAAGGAGGAGCACCAGAGCAGAGCTCCCGTGTGTGTGAGGTACCCCATGGACTTGCAGGGAGGACTGGTACGGAGCCCAACCTGCCCTGAGGCAGAAGCTATCAGGAATAGACTGACTGAAACCCCCAGTTCCTGCCCCACTGAGCCGTTTGGGGCGGGGGGGGGGAGGTTAGGAGGAGGTAAAAACACCAGGATCAGGGCTCTGAGCCCAGGAAGAGGGGAGGAGGGGAGAGAAGGTGGTCTTAAAGGGCTTCATCATTGTACTATTCTGTGTTGTTTTATTTTGGTTATATTTTGGGGGTTTATGCTTTAGTTGATGTTGCATTACATTATTTTCTGTTTTCTTCCCCAAGCTGAGTAGCCTGCTCTGTTTTGTCCTGGACCTTAAGTGGCAGTCCTCAGATCTTTGGTACTTGAGGCTGATCGTGGTCTTTTGTTCCTTGATGGGCCTAAACCACCACAAACTTTCAGAAACATGAACTGAACTCCCCAAGTCACTGTTTAAAACATAAAAACTGAAGTTTGTCGATAAATCTGCAGTATTATCAAAGACCTATCACACGAGCAGATAGCCTGAGAATGCATACAAAACAGTGATTATCTTTCAAAACAATTATCTTGGTCAGTCTGGTTTAAAGCTGTTGACAGCGAGAGAAAGAAAGGCTTTTTAAGAGATTTTATCTTATCTTCTAAAACAACACACACAAAAAATAGCATGGAATAACATATTTTTGTATTTGAAATACAAATACTCATAATATTTCTGTCAGAAGCTAGCAGAGAACTGGGTTTTAGCTTCTTTAAAATCTTATGACTTTTCCAAGAAAAAAAGCTACTGGTATCACTTAACTAAAAACATGTTTTTTCAAATGAGGCACTACTTTTGTTTGATTTAACCTATGCTGGGATATTCAGTGTTGCTTATTTTCACTCAAAATAATTGCAGTATCCAGCGGCATGAAATGGCCCAGATTAACTTGTGTGTTAAAAATGTACTGCTGCACCACTGCAGAAGTTCAGACAAAAGGAAATTCAAAGACACATTAAAAAACCCACTTTATTTTAATACTTGCTGGGTTTAAGATCTGCAAGAAAGCTAGTTTTTACCACTTTTTTGGATCAATTTTACAATAATCAAACCACATTTTTACCAGCAACATCTGAAACAACTACATGTTCCTCCCTTCCCCTTTGATCTCTGCAGCACCTTCTTCTAGCATCACTTCTCCCACATCCCCCCTCTTCTCTTCTGGGTTCCTTACAAGACTGACATAGCTGCCAAGTGAAACCACAAGGATGCTCATGTGTATAGAAAGAGTACTCACCAAAGCGGCAATATGTACAAGAACGAGCTTAACTTTAAGTGCACTGTATCATTGACATGTACAATAAACTCAATCCTACAGTAAGCCTCAAGACTTTTCTGCAATTTTACTGGGTCACAGACAGTCAGTTCTTCAAGTTATTGGTGAACTTCAATGAATTCTCCATCGGGCACTGTTTATTGACATACCCAAAGGGTAGTCTAAACTTGAATTTTGTAATAATACAACTATTTATTTTGCTGAAGATTTCCTTCATCACCTGACAAAGCATCAATCTGTAAGATAAAGTGGGATTTCCATGTTCCCATGGTAAGGCATGCCCCTTAAAGGACCAGATAAATAACCAAAATACAGGAGACTATCACCACAAGCAAACCAACACAAGCCTTATGGCATATGAGTGCAGAAACAAACCTGACCAGGTTAGGACAGATAATATTTTCATATACATGAGACAAGCGAGTCTTTTAAAAACTTCATTACAAAATCACAATCAAGAAGTCTACAATGACTTCCAGGCTATGCTAGATAGTAATATTACATTCTTCAACAGAGAAGGGTAACTACATTTTCTGTCAAAGCTCACTTCTTTGGCCCTTGTCTATATTTGACATTGCTTTCTTTTAACAGCAGTTATCCTGTACATCCATGTAAATAGATTAGCAACAGAAAAACAAAAAAGGACTTCTTCTTTTTTCAGAACTCAGAATAAATCAGAACATACCATTACTCTTCATATACCTGTGCCATAGCTACACTCCCAGCCTGAAGTGCTAAGGGCTTCAACAGTTCACAATAAACCTTGCTCAGCAGTAACTACCAGAAGGGTTTCTCAGGCTAAGCCATACTCATCATGTACAAAGCTTTCAGAGTTCACTCTTGAAATAAGAAAGAGAAAAGTTGAAGCTTCAGCTTTTCAAGTTTACATCCTGCAGTAAATTCCATGGTGTGAGCACACTGCTGCTGCTATCTTGGTCCTATGCGTCCCCCTTCACGGACAATTGTGATCTCTAAGATGCTATCAAAATTCTACTCTTCCACCTTCATAAAAGGCTAACTGTAAACCAAAATGTGAACTGAGGTGCCAGATTATTTTTTAATACTACTTAGAGTTCATTTTTAGCACCTAAAAGTACATCAACTACCTTACTTTAAGCCTCCATATAAGCCGATAAAGCATTTCAAAACTATTTCCCTTTAAATTATTTAAATATTTATTTGTAACTATAGTATGTCAATTTAATTGGAAGGATTACAGTTCTTTTAAAATTAAGAAATTCTTTACAGTAGGAGGACAGTCTTTTAGAAGCCTGTTATAACAGTGAAAACATCCATAGTGTGTATTAACATGCATATCCATACATGCGTTTTATTTCACTAGCTATTCTCTCTAAAAAGTATACTAACCATATTAATTAGCTCAGTATATCCATATTTTTTTTCAAAATGCAGTAAACCAAAGCAACAGACTATTGTCATGGCAAGAACATACACTACTCTGTTATTAATTATGCCAGTGGGGAAAAAAAAACCAGGAAGAAAAAGAAATTGAGAGATTAAATACTTTATGTTTTCATAGAAAAAAAAAAAAAAGTTTGAAGGGAGATTTTCCTTTCAACTTGCCAGGAAAAACAAATAAAAACTATCAGCATATGGATTTGAGAAAAAGAGCAATGTTGGCATGGTGATCAGACTGGAGGTTCACAGAAATATCTTGTCTCTAATTTCACGCAGCTTTTTTAAGAAGGTTTTTTTGTGGCAAGCTGTGTTGCAGCACTGGCTGGTTATGAAAATGAAAACCAGCACCACAAACCCCTCTGCCTGCCACACTACTGCTTTTACAGTAATGTTAATAGTAACAGAAGAAAACAGACAATCAATAAAATAGCAGAGATTAGATAATCCTACCAGTGCCTGTAAGTAGGGTGTTCCCCATGGTTTATGCAGTCCCTGTCCTGAAAAGTTACAGCTATAGGTGACCAGACTCTAGCAAGGGCCAGAGCTCTGTTCCACTGATAATAACTGTGAGCACTCACTTCCCACAGGGCTACCTGATAGAGGTCTCCAGCTTCCTGACAACAGCCATACTGTAACTCTCAGCATTTTCTATGTACAAGAGCAAATAGACCATTCACTGGTGCTCAATGAGAGAAGTCATTCAAATGAGTGATGGAATTGCCTTAGGAGCCAGCCAGATGCCAGCCATGTGACATACTTTCCAGAGGTGGTTACTGCCTCCTGCAGACGTTTCCTCTGCTACCTTACGCAGTGCTCAACCACTCTTACTCCCCTGACTCTCATAACCAGCTCTTAAACTCTTTCTCGGCACACCTCTAAAGAGAATATTTGCGAAGTGAACAGTGTGATAAGAGTAAAAAAAAACAATCTCTAAGCAACTAGAGTATAGTCCCAGCCCCATGTATGAGTTGCTGAACCTTTACAGACCATTTGCTGCTTCTTTATACAGTGGCTGATGTTAATAGAGACTCACTATAAGGAAGGACTTTCTGACTGCTATCCCACTTAGCACCAGTTTCCTCAAGTATCTGCTGACTTTTTGCTGCAGGCTGCAGGATGCATACTAAAAAAAAAAAAATCTGAACTAATTTTGGTGCAGACACCTGACATGCTGGGTCCATGTAAGCCAACTCCAACTCAGAAATGCAAGGCAAAGAAACTCAACCTAATGCTGTGCAGAAAGCAGCACAGCACCAAAGCCAGTCAAGCTTTGCTGACTCAGCACCACACAGAAGCAGCTGTATGGCCTCTTGGCCACAGCTGTGAATTCAAACCACACTTGCATTTCCTGTCACTACTGGGCTAAGTTTTGCAACCCAAAAACGTTCTTTTTGTACCACTGCATGAATACCAGTAAAATTTCAGTTTCATTTTATCAGAGCATATAAATTCTGAAACAAGACTTTACCTATCTATTTCACCAGATTTTCTCTAGCATCTCCAAAAACAACCAGAAAGAATTTCACAATGGCTGTTGCAGATGGCATTAGTGTTTTGGCTCATTTCTCACTTCCCTCACCGTGTCTTAATCAATCAAGACAAGCTCTCTCACCTCTTGAGGAAGTTCCAGCTTAGACCTGTCATCCAGTCCATTAGAGTGCAAGCCCATGAGGTAAGGGACAGGAGCATCTAGAAAATGAAGGAGGGATGCTGGAAGTATAGGAACATACACATGTTGCCACTGAAATGGAAACATTAGTGCTGTGATGGTCTCTGCCACAGTCATCAGTCTCTGATAATCTGAAAAAGATCAAGAAAAAAATATTTTCTTTCACAAACATTTTTAAGTAAATGAACTTAAGTTAAGGAAATGAGAGCTTGCTTTAAGACAGAAACCACAAAACCCAGTACTAGCCGAGCTGCATCTTAATGAAAGCCCAGACTTGAATACTCAAGCACATTTTGCTGAAACAACAAAGAGAGCTCAAGGAAAAGTAGGTCATTCTACAAGTCATATGGTAATGAGCAAATCAAGTATTAGCATCCTTTAAGTCACCTTCTGCTATGTATACCAGGGTTACCAGGAACACCAGTTAAGAGTATGGAAGTGGTACTGTAATCAGTTAAGAAACACATCAGAAATAATTTCTTTTCTCTGTGCTTATGCTTTCTATGGAAGCCTTGGATGGAACCCAAGGCATCTGGTATCTCTCAGATAAACATTTTTAAAAGAGTGTTTAAGTGTCTATAAAGTATGCTGTACAGCAGCCAACCCAACAATGTGACTGAAATAACTGTGTAGAAAATAAAAGGATTAGCTTTGTTTACCCTTTGCAATGTATGACCAAAGTCTCAGCTCAATGTAAAACCAACTCATCTCCTCCTAGACTTTAATAGCAGTGCTAAATGTACCTGTGCAACAGGCATATCAAAAGATGTTTTTATTCAGCAGATGCTGGCTAGAGCTGTATATGCTAGGCCAGCACCTTGCCCTCCTCTTTTATACTACAGAATCACCTTAAATAAGTTTTGATACCTATGCACCACAAAAGAGAAAGCAGCACCACATGAACTCAAGGCACATGTGTCTAACAAAACTGATGAAACATTCAGACTGCTTTCAAACTTCCAGAAAGTGGTGGAAAGAGTATAAAATGCTCACAAGAGTGAGACAATTCCTACCTTCAGTCAAGCTATAAATACAGCACAAACTGGAAACATAGGATGCCTTTTTTATGATATTGCAACAACATTCAACTTCAGCAAGGAAAGCAGGCCAATAAGAGGAAAGAAAAAAATTCGTATCCTACATGTACATGTTGGAGTGTGGGGTATGCATGTTTTCCTAACATGTTCATAAAATTACAGACACCGTGAAGCTGGAAAAGACACTTGAATGCATAGGTTCAGGTTTGATGTTTCTGAAGCTGTTGCATACACTGTTGTAGGGTACAGGTGAAAGACTGTTCAAAGCACTTGTTCTAAACAAATGCTCTGGAGAAAAATAAAGCTGAACTGTGTTCTTTCTAAGGTTATAGCTTTAATTCTAACCTTTAGCCATCCTCCACTCAAGACTTCAGATAGCGGAAGACAGAGGGCCAAGAAATTCAGTTCCTGCCATTTGAGATTAATTTTGTTCAAAGAAAAAGTTGCGGAGTTTGGGATCTGCAGAGTCCCACAACCCAAGGAAAACTCAGCACAGGTTTTGTTAACAACAGTCCTAATTCTGCAATCTAGACTTTTGATTATTCTTTTCAAATCAAAGTCTGCTGGTGGAAAAGGTCTGCTTGTCACTGCCCCACTGTGACTGACGGAGCCTTCAATCAAAACAAGTGAGAATAGCTTAAGCAGTTTAAATTTTTGACAAGCTTAGACTGAAACGTGTTAGGGAACAATCAATGAACAGCAGCAGCAGCACTCCCCTATTCTGTCTGGCCACCAGTTCTGCCTACACAATTACTTATTGGTTTGCAGCTTTAATCACAGCCTGACTAGAAAGAAGCAACAATAAGCTCTGGGAAGAAGAATCCATTCCACAGCCCATATTCTTCATCTTTATAAGGAATTTTAAATGTAGACATAGATATATAAACATTCCAGCTGGTTCCTATTCAGATTGTTTATTTGAAAGAACAAGGCTTAGAATAGAAACAGTGTTTTCCTACTATCCCCTCCCCCCTGCATCTAATCCTGTGGGCTAATTTAAATACATCTCTGTCATTAAGCTAACTTTAGTATTAACCTTTAAAATTAATTACAAAGTAACATCAATAATTCAGAATTTCTATCCACTCAGCAGCTACCTCCTGCAACTGAGTTATTCACAAATGCTGCTCCTCCATCCACACAGCTTAAGCCATTCTCAACTATTTGGCCTGCGTGCTTGCAGCCTGCAAGGAACAATGACTACATTCTGCAGGCTTTATGCACATCAGGAGCTGTTAGCAAAAGGCAAAGACAAAAGCAAGAAGCCTGAAAACATCACAGAATCATAGAATGGTATTGGTTAGAAAGGACCTTTAGAGATCATCTAGTCCAAATCCTCTGCAGAAGCAGGTTCACCTAGATCAGGTCACACAGGAACGCATCCAGGAGGGTTTTGAAAACCTCCAGAGAAGGAGACTCCACACCTTCCCTGAGCAGCCTGTGCCAGGGCTCCCTCACCTTTACAGTAAAATAGTTTTTTTCTTATGTTTACATGGAACGTTTTGTCTTCCAGCTTCATCCCATTACTCCTTGTCCTATTAATAGATATACCATAGAAAAAAGGAATGCCCCAACCTCCTGACATCCATCATTTACATATTAGTAGACATTACCGAGATATCCCCTCAGTCTCCTCTAGACTAAACAGCCCCAGTTCCCGCAGCCTTTCCTCGTATGAAAGATGTTCCAGTCCCCTGATCATCTTGGTAGCCCTGCACTGGACTCTCTCAAGGAGTTCTCTGTCCCTCTTGAGCTGGGGAACCCAAAACTGGATATCAATCAAAATGTTTTTGTCACACCTTCCCTGAGAGGCATGGAGTTTGTCTGGGTTTTGAGTACAAAAGTACTAATTTTAAAAATAATAACAAAAAATTTTCAATGTGGAAGAAGCACTTTGGTAGTGATCTTGCTCTTGTTTTTGAAACCAGAATATGCTTATTTGGTATGTCAGACTCCTTAGAGGAAACATTTAATTGGTACTTTTACTTCAAAAAAACCCTTTCACTGCAGTAAGGACGAGCTGTGGTTAGTAGAAGCAGCGTATCAAAGTACTTGCTATTCATGTTCAGTTCTGTGTCTGATGGGCTGATTAAAGATGCCTGCACTAAGCAGGAAGTTTCCTGCATAAGAAGAAAATGTCCTATTATAAAAGATAACAGTTGGACAACATGGAATTAATACTGCAAAGAAATAAAACTAATAGTTTAGATCTCCAGAGTCAATGTGAACAACAATGAGAGGAATGATTCAAAAGCAAAAGAAAGCAGGAAAAACACTCTACCCTTACTTGTTTTAATGGCAGTGGAGACAAATGCCCAGAAAATAAAAACTGACCAAGATGATAGTCTGCAGCAGTGGTGCACTATATTTCTCCTTTTATTGTTTACAAATGTTTATAAAGTCACCTCCAAGCAGATTTCACAGCTGTCTTAATTCAATGCACACTTTTCAGAAGAGCCTTAGGTGCTCTACACAGATACTCAAAGAATAAGTCCATTTCACAGACACTAGAGCAACAAATTGCAGTTACCACAGCATAAGGGCACTACTAAAGGCTTACAGCACTACTGTCTCTGCCAGAGTTCCTCAGCACTGGTTCAGCATTAGCAGCAGCTTCAGATTCCTCAGTGTCTTACAGGCACCTGCATTCTTCTAACACTTTTACAAATGGCAGACAAATCTCTTAAGGTAACAACCAAACTGAGGTATTCATTCCCTGCATTTGGTTTACACTGACCGAAAACAAACAGGCTGCGCCGATACAATGGGACAAAAGAAAAATTTTCAGAAGCATGAAGTCAGAAACATGTCAACAGAATTTTAAAGCAAAACCCATTTACTGCCAAGGCAAGTTACTCTTGTTCCAAGGACTGACTGAAGTTTAAGATGTTAAATAATTTATTTCAAAAAGAACTGCATTTGTCAGCAAAATCCTCCAAGAGTGTGGGGTTTGGAGATGTTTTCGAGTGTTGTTTTTTAAAAAAGTCTTTACAAGCAAACCCCTGATCTTGACACGTACTGTTCTGAACCTAAACCCACTCCATGAGTAACACAGTCTCATCTGACCTAGAACAAGAAATGATCCCAATCATCTCAGCTGTCATCAGTTTGAGCAGCAAGAGATTTAACAAACCCAAAGGACATTAAAAAAAAAAATATGTAATCTTAAGAACAACTTAGACCTCACACTACTGCATGAGCCTGAACGTGAACAAACCCTGGCACATGTTTAAGCAATTTCTGATTCTACTTAGAGTAAATGTTTACTTGTATCACCATTCAATATCCCCTGTTTTACTAACAGCAAAAAGCAGATATTAGTCAATAATACAGAAGAGTAGGAGCATGTTCCAGTTAAAAAAACAACCAAATACAAAGTAAACACACATCTCCCCAAAAAACATCCCAAAACCATAAATAAAACAAAGTAGAAAGGTACAATCAGAACCTCAGTCAGAAGTTCCACGTTCCTACTGATATGATCCTTCTATGCAAAGCAAGTAATTACTTTACTAAAACAATTGTCTAGTTTATTTCCATGTAAGAGAAGATTGATTATCATGGTTAGAAAAGATAAACATAAAAATTACAGGAAGAAAAAACTGACTTTCTAGAACTCCAAAATACTTCACACTCCCATTTCAAGTAGTGCAAAAACAAAGTAACATGAAAATAAAGTACATGTGTATCAAACCCATTGTAGAAAAGAGTCTTCAACTTGGCTGTTGGTATTGCCAGCAGTATGCAGTAACTTCTGTTATTCACTCACCAGGAGCTCTGAAAATGAGTACACATTCGCAAACTGCACCAAAGAGTGTTTTAAGAAAAAAACACAAGGTAAAAGACCTGAAGTATCAGCAATTAGAAAGTACTGAGAAATTATTTAAGATAAGTTACCTTTCAAAAAACTGCGGCTACTGTTACTGAGAAGGCACAGTCACAGCTAACTTGCCAAAATCATAGGCCAAAAATCAGCAAACAAATAACTAAAATATTTTTTTTTACTCAAAGAAGACTTTTCAGGCCGAAACTACAGGTGAGAACTTCATAGACAGCAACATGTCCATAAGGTGCAACACAGCACAACTCAGCCAAAGCTTGATGTGAAGTGGGGGAACAGAAGACAAAAACTGTCGTAACAAGCCAGTTCCACAGGCCTTGAGCTGTGTCCATTCCTTTGAATTCCATGTGTCCGTGCGTGCAAACAAGAAACTCAAGTGTTCCAAGGCTATTTTAAGCTTCTTTAATTAGCCACTGATCAGAGCTTGGAAAGCGTCCAAGGAAAATGCTTAGCCTGTTAATACAACTTGGAAAAAGAACTCAGTATAGCGAAGACCAGTCCAGAAGTGAGCTGAGTTTCAGCTCAGAAGAGAGTGCCTTAATGCAAAGGCCTGAGAAGGGATGAGGGAACACAGTTCCAACATGGCAATGCAGGCCTCCTGTCCCCTGCGGTGCCTCCCACAAGCCAGGCACACGTGGCTTCTACCATGGAATGGCTCGAGCACAGCCACAGGCCAACTGGACAGCATTCTTCATCAGATGGGAGAGCTGATGTCTGAATCTTGCATTGATGGCACATCAGATAAACAGATTATCCAGATTGAGAGAGTTTGTTAATCTAAAACACAGAAAAGCCTAATCCATTTCTGGGGAAACCACAAAAAAACCCAACTTTGTCTCCTAGGCAAGTATTTCTAGATTTTCTATGAATAATAAACTAAGCCGTTTATTTTTCAAATCAAAGAGAGTAACCACTATTGAGTACAACAAGGTTTTTTGACTGTGCAGTTTTTCTCTCGTAGTTAGCAGTGTTTATACAATGCAACAATTGTGACATAACACGCTGCTGCCACTACACACACAATCACTTTGACTATACACACAAAAGGTATCTTTGGCTTTAAGCTATGGACACATATCAACAAACAAAACACCTGTATTTCATGCTTATAAAAGAACCTTGCTAATAACTGTAGGTTATATATTATAATAATAAACCTCATGAGGTTCAACAAGGACAAGTGCAGAATCCTGCACCTAGGGAGGAACAACCCCATGCACCAGTACAGGCTGGGGAATCACCTGCTGCAGAGCAGTTCTGCAGAGAGAGACCTGGAGTCCTGGTTGACAATAAACTAACCATGAGCCAGCAATGTGCCTTTGTAGTCAAGAAGGCCAATGGCATCCTGGGATACATCAAGAAGAGTGTAGCCAACAGGTCAAGGGAGGTTCTGCTCCCCCTCTCCTCTGCCCTGGTGAGACCTCATCTGGAGTCCTGTGTCCAGTTCTGGGCTCCCCAGCTCAAGAGGGACAGAGAACTCCTTGAGAGAGTCCAGTGTAGGGCCACCAAGATGATCAGGGGACTGGAACACCTTTCATACGAGGAAAGACTGTAGAAAGTGGGGCTGTTTAGTCTGGAGAAGAGGAGACTGAGGGGGAAATCTCATAAATAATTTACAAATACGTAAATGGTTGAGGCATCACTTTTTTTCTGGGTTTGTGGGGGTTTTTTTCCTGTTGTATCCAGTGACAAGGGCTAATGGACAGAAGCTGGAACACAAAAAGTTCCATGTAAACTTAAGAAAAAACTATTGTACTGTGAGTGTGAGGATGAAGGAGCCCTGGCACAGGCTGCCCAGGGAGGGTGTGGAGCCTCCTAGTCTGAAGTTTTCAAACCCACCTGGACACGTTCCTGTGTGACCTGATCTAGGTGGTCCTGTTCTTATGAGACGGGTTGGACTAGATGATCTCTAAAGGTCCTTTCCAACCCTTCCCATTCAGTGATTCCGTGATAAATGGCTACCATTTGCATTCCACAAATTTCAGTGACAGCTCAATGGAAGAAAACACTGAAAACAGATTTCAGCAACACCATTCCTGGATTTGTGTCAGTCTCCTAGGCTCCTTTACCATTAGTATAAAAAGGTATTAAAAAATGCAGTCTGTCTACTTTAAACCACACCATTATGGGCAGGTGGGTCTTCTGGTAGAATTCCACATTTTCTGTATTAGAGTAACATGATGCAGAGTAAGAAGCCCAGGATTCACAAATTTCAATGCAGAAAATGGATACCACTACCACAGTACTTATTAATCGATAAACAGATGCTATTTCAGCTTAGTTGCTGCTCATCCTCTTCAAAGCAAGTGTTATCTGTTTGACTTCAGCAATAACTGTTTTAAGGCCTTAACAGAGATTTGACATTTAAATTCAGTCAAATAATGGGTTTTTTCAGGTAATTTCTTTCAAAGTAACAATTGAAAAGTGATTTTGGCTACTCAAAGAGAAAATTATATTTCTGTCGTTAATTCTTCTTTAGAACAGTATATCATTACGCATCTTCTCAAAATGTATGGATAGTTTGGCAAGGAGAGGAGGGAATTCAGCTAAGCAGCTGGAGAGAAGGCATACTAGTCTATCCAACAAAATAACATTTCCAGAGACCACAGTAACAGGGACAGTCAGTGCATGAATTCAGGAGATTACGTGAAAGCTCAAAGTTCTAAATTTAGGTGTTTAAAACCAAGAACCAATGCAACACTCTCTTTGCAACTCCAGTTCTTTTCTTGACATTAAAACCTGCACACAGATCAGCTCTACTGCATTTGCATGCCAATGTCACTTTAATGCAGCTATTCTGTTGTTTGTGTGGTTTTTAAAAGTCAATAATTGAAAAGACCTTGTGGCAGTACAACTACGAGATAGGAAAAACTAAAGTACTCACGCTGTGAATAAAGCAGTATCTGAAACTCCAAGAGGGCACAGGTAAAGAGTTGAACCACATTTTCTACTCCAAGCAATTCAAAAACTTCTTTAACCGGAAAGTCAAATAATGGCAGTTCACTGGTGCTTGGCCTCTGGCAGATAATTGGTCCATAAACACCTGAAAATTTTAATGACCTTCCTGCTGGAGGAAGCGGAACTTCATAGAGAATATTGTAGATGTAGCTTTCTAAAGGTAGAGGTGGAGGCTGAGGTGAAGTCACTGCCTGGTGAAGTTGTTCAAGGACTTTCTTACAAGCTTTCATAAAAGACATTGGAGTAATCAGACAAATACACTTTGAGACATAGAGCGTGTCTCTGCTGATGTCATAGGAGTTAAAACGTTGTAGCTTTGAAACAGAAGTGCCATTGCAGTCTCCAGTGCTGCTGCAGCTATCTTTGTCATTTGTGGGTGGGGTATGAATAATGTCATATTCAGCATTGTGCATATGATACAATGTCTGCATTGCACTGCAGATCTGTTTGCTAGTAACTTCCTCAAAAAACGTGAGAGAGAATCCAAATGTCCGTGAGCCATCTTCACGGGTAATAATGAAAGAGTGGAACTGAGGTTCTCTGGAATCCGCTTGTGTCTTGAAAGCAAGCCCTTTAGGCATACACAGCTATAAAAAAGGAGAGAGGGGAGTTAATATCCATTAAACACACTTTTCTCTCCCTCTGCCTCCAGAATCGCTGGTGAAAATAGAATTTAGACTCCACAGACTAACATCATATTTCACTTCAAATTCTATGAAGTGTTACGTCTCTGTACAATACAGTAATATGCACTTAAATCAGAAAACCTAAAGGAATGTATTAAAAGGGCTGCGTGCAGTTTTTATTGATACTCATAACCGTTTTGTTACCAATCTCAACGGGACTAAAATAACAGAATTCAAACTCAGATAAAAGAAAGTATCTTGGTCACTAAGACCAGAAAACCCGGCAGAGAATGTCATCTAAAATTGAGAAACCACAATGCATCCCATTAAACAAGAAAATAATGCACAAAAAAGATTCATTAATTGCAGAACAATTTATTTCTCTACTGATTCTCTAAAATGTAACAATAAAAATTGTAAAAGAACAAAAACCTCTCCTAAGGGCTCACCACTTCCACCTTTGAAGTTAATTTCCTTTAAAAATACCCCAATTAAATGAAAAGGCCTTTGAGTCTGAACAATTTAAAGAAACCCATTATTACTTCCAATCCACCACATACTTAATGCTTTTTTTTGTCCAAGAAAATAGAGATGAATGCCTTCAATTGTTAACATAGGTTTTTATCTTATAAACAAAAGCTGTTAAGTGATACTGACCATTCCCACTGCATCCTGGTCAAAAGGGTTCCATTCAACATTCTCAGGATAGCGAGCAAGAACTTTGGATTTAAATGTGCGTCTTAATGGAGTCTGTTCAAAGTTTTCCCCTGCAGGTCAAAGAAAAATACAGAAATAAACATTTCATTCTCCTTTTAAGCTCAAAGAAGGCCAAAAAGCAGGACATCAGTGAGTAGATGCGAGGATAAGTCAATCAAGCACACACTCCTTTTAAGAGAACCAGAAAATGCAAGACAGTTAGTTAGCATATAATCAGACAGCAGGTATTAGCAAGGATTAGCACTGTAATATTTCTATGTCCTTAAGTATCTGTTTTTCCTTGAGTGCCAATATCTTGAGATTATGGTCATGACAGCAATTTTCTAAGCTACTGTTCAGATATTTCAGATTCTTGTTAAAGCACAGCTAAAGCTAGTTTCAGTGGACTTGTTACAGGAGAAAAGCACAAATAGACAAGATGTAGAAGATGATTCAAGTCTAAGATAGACACACAAGTGACATTACTTAATTTCTTCAAGATTTAGGGAAAAAAGGGTATCCACCATCTACTACAAGAAGTCAGCTGTGAAGAGAGAAGCTAGAAGGCTGGAAAATCAAGAACTACATAAATGCCCATAAAGACAGGGTATTAGATGAACAAGAAATTGTGTGCTTTTTTTTCCCCCACGCTTTTTCCTTTACCTTCTGTTGCACTTGAAATGAAACGGCTGGCACCATCTCGGGTTTTAGAGGCCTGTATATACTGGCATAAAGCTATATAACAAATAAAAACAACACTGCATTATAAATTTCATACTGTCAACTGTAATTGCGTAGCTAACATATACCAGTAAAAAACCATACAAGTTTTCTCTACAGAAATGGCATGCACGTTAGATAGTCGACTCTCCTCATGTGTTTTCTACACATATATAACTTCATGTAAATTTCTCATTTCAGGTATGTATTTCTTGAAAGAGATGGTCAGTATGTAACAGCAGCTCACAGTTTCCATATACACAACGAGAACACTGATGCAGCAATAGGAATTAGTTGCTTGTTATCAAAAGTTTTACATCTTAAACTGTAAAATACTGCCAAGGAGCAGATGATGGACTTAACCCCAAAGACAATACCATTTCAAGGCCTTTAGAAAAATACAAGTTTAAAGTGGCATGGTCCAACTTTTCACTGATGTTATCCACACACAAGACTGGCTGATAGTCTTGGTTTTAAGCTCTCAAATTTCCTCTACACCAAAGACTGTTCACTGTGACAGCACAGAACATTCCACCTAAATTTTCTGAATGTGGGTAGTTGTTTTAAAGAAATAGCAGCGCGTAACTGTGTATCTTAAAATAAGTGTCTTACTAGAATACAATTAGCTAAATGAGTACGCAGCTGTTAGCAGCTGCACTAACAATCAGGCACAATTGCATAAAATCACATGCTTTAAATATATCAAACTATTTCAGTAATACCTGCAAAAGAAAACACACTTCAACTCTTCACTTGTTTTCTTATATACAGCAATTACATGGCAATACAAATTGATTTCAGAATTGGTTGGATTTTTTCTGTACTTTTAAAGCAATATTTAAAGTTCAATTTCTAAGCCAATTTAGAATCATTATTTCATACATTTGCATTGACAAAGTAGCCATACACAGATATAGTTATAACACTGTCTAGAGACAATAACCTAAACAAACACATTGCACCAAAAAAATCCTTCATTTCCATGGAGTGCTTAAAAAATTCTTTGACAGATGAAAAGCCACTTCACTCTAGATTATGTTTAACCTAAGCCTCAAATATTACCTCGAGCAGAGAGCTAATTCTGAATCAGGACCTAGGACAGGTCTCAATACTCAAAATATTCACATCTATTTTGCTAATCTGCTGGGGCTTGGAACTAAAATTAAAGAAAGTATTGTTTGTCCTGTTTGTCTGAAACAGTTCAGCTGATTTTCACATCAAATAACTTGACTATGTTATTTAGTACTTTTTTCAATAATATCACTGTTCAGACAGGAAAAAAAAAAAAGCCTATTTGGGAAAATCTGAAACAGAGAGAGAGAGGGAGAAAGTGAGAAAAGAGGATTGAAAAAAACAGAACACAACTTCACTGAGACACTATCATCTTGGGAAAGAGCAGAGTTGCCAACAGAAAACATAACAGCACTTTCACAAGAGCTAAAAATAATCTTTAAAAATGAAAATAAGCATTTAAACAAATTTCCAATCTCCCACAGAGAGACAGAAGTATGGGCATTACTCTATTCACTGTCACACACATACATTCAAGTAAAGCGTGCCCTCTGTAAAAGATGTTTTAAAAGTAAGTCAGGCGATTTAACACACCTATTTTCTACATTTACGTCTGTGAAGATGATGTAATGTCAACTTTTAGATAACTGAGGAAAAACCTCAGACATTTACTAAGCTGTTTTGTTTCTGTGGTTTTTTTTTCTTTCCACTTACATACATGGGAGAAAATATTAAAGGACAAATTTTCTCCTAAATTTGGAAACCACATCCCACAATGATTGTGTTCACCAATGTGCAAGATCATGCAGATTTTAGCAATAAAGTGTGTGACTCAAAGACCTTATCATTAAGATGATTAATAGTGAAAAATACATGATGCTGTTCTTCCCTTCTGATAAATAAAACCAACACCAAAAGGATATTTATATATTTTAAGAAGCCTTGCCTCATCACCTGCAAAGAGACAGTCTGTTCATGACACATCTATATTTTTTAGACCTATCTATCTATCTACTATTTAATGAAATCTATCTACTATTTAATGAAAGTAATGAAATGAATTTCTGGAAACCCACTGAGTCCTGTTTCAGACAGAAACACAAGGCAACACTTACAGGCCTTCCTGTAACTCAACTGTTGCACAGAACTGCTCTTGCAAGAGTGCCTCTATACCATACTTCTCTTGTAGGGTCACCCAGCTCCAATATCACATTTGTGGTGTTGACTTCTGCTTGAGTGTGATGCTCATTTTGTTCTTTCATAGCAGCACAACATTCCACCTTAACTATCTCTTTTTGTAAGAACATTCATGCTTGTAATACAGAAAACCACTGGACCTTCAGATCAGGCAGTGCTGTCTTGCGAAGATACTGATAGGACAAGCAATCTCAAGTGACAGTTGACCAGCAATATCTAGAAAGTTCAAGTCAGGAACAGAAAGGTGATCTGTGCAACTCCAAGGAAACTAGTCACCCTGTTTTCTTGCCAATATAATTAATGAGAAGCTGAGCATCAGTAAGTCCATCGCCTGGGCTCCCGCAATGCTTCTCCCACTAATTGGTTATAGTGATTGTCAGCAGATTTCCATGAACAGACAGGCAAAAAAATCATACACAAACAATATTGTGTTTATATTCTATTAAGACTCAAAAAACTTTTATCTTATAATCAAGACTCAAAAACCAAAATTTACCATCAGAAGTCTCAAACATAAACACAATGCTCCAGCAAAATTCCAAACACAGCAATCTCTATCAAGCAAAAAAATAAGTCATGGTTTCAAGATCTGTCTTTGTGTGAATTAAATATCTGATTAATTCAGTACTAACTGAAATGATTTTAACAAAAAAACCCTGAAGAGCAGGGTTTAACAAATGCAGGATAGAAGAGAGAAAATTAAGATATAAGAAAAGACAAAGTGATAAAAGTATGACGTATCTCACAAGTTTCAGAGTTAGTACAAGTTCCCACACTTAACGACTATGATCATGCTTTTCTAAGGTTCCTGTCCTCTAGCAGAAAGTGATGGCTAAGAAGTATTGATCCAAGTTACAACAAAGAGATCTTCAAACATGATTTCTCTGTAAAGAATTTATTTTTTCTGTGCAAGCTCCATGTCAAGGGGATTTATTTTTCTTTTTAAATGTATTTTAAGTATTGGCTGCTGAAGACTAAGGAGGCATTTCAAACACATTTTGTGATCATCATATACACATTATCACTTGCTGTTTTGTCACAGCATAGAAAAAGCTCAACAAAAATGAAGATACAAACCATCCCACAAACTACACACTTACAAACTACTTTGGATTTAAAGCAGGAACAGTAACCAAATAGCTATAACTACACAATCATTTGTCAGGGACTGTCACAAAACACATAAATCCATGAAGATACAAAATTTCTGGAAAAAAACCTCAGGAATACTTCAAGAAGTTTCAGGTGAACATGCTTTTTAACATCAAACCTTCAAAACAATAAGAACCCCTTTGTATTTTGTAATGCAAATAATATTATAAAAGCATAGAGAAACACCATTTCACTAGTCACTGCACAAATCCACAAACACTAGGTTAGAATGAGACCTGGTGCTGTAACCAGCAGAGACGTGGCAGTGAAGCAGATAATCTCAGAATTTCTTTGTTGCTGGAACAAATGTTGTGCATCTACTCAAAATAGAATCAGTGAAATGATTTGGATAAAAAAGATTACTGTTTCACTGTTCCAGTTTAGCCCACGTCCACCATTTCATTAGCCTACAGGGATCCCTTAGAACAGGAAGGAAGCAAAGAGTAAACCACGAACACAAAGGTTCTAAAACATGGGTCTGTAGTAGAGTTTTAATAACCTACATGGGTAACCAAGTAACTCCTGAAGCCCATACTCTTCTCAACACCAGCAACCACCACCTGGCTTTGGTAACACCTTTTCCTTTCTCTCCCTTCTTTCATATTTCATCAGACCCCTAAGACTCCATCAAGGAATGAGAAAGAAGCAAAGATGCTACACTATCAAGGGACTAGAAAAAATTGTAATGTGTCTGAAGCAGGGCAAAACCCAAGCTATTTCCCCTGTTACACTCTGTAGGCAGTCAGCCTCATTACAGTCCTATATTGCTCTCTCATTTGTTGCATGTAATTTTTGAAGACATGCATAAAAGACTTCAGTTCTTGGAGTAAGCTTGCTTTTAAAAAGGGAAGCCATCCCCTAGGCATAAGCTATCTCCTTGGCTGAAGGATGTCTAGGATGCTGAATGCTGCTGCATTTCACATTTGAACTAACACCTACATCTCATTTTATTGAGTGATACCTTACTGAATCACCTAATACTGAATGTAAAGCTGTATCACAATTTAGATTTGTAGTATACATTGGCAACCTCTCTGTCTCTCATTGTTATACTCCTCCTTATTCTAACCCATATTGCTTTTCTTGCCAATCAACGTATGAGCAGAAGACAGCTGTGCCTTGGTCTGATGAGAATTAAGACTTAGAAACTCAGAGGTACTACATGCAGGACAGTGTTGCTTTAGAAGTATCTGCCTGAAACTATCCATATCAGTGGATATTACTTTTCTGAAAGATCATACAGTGGGGAAAAAAAAAGGTACAGAGATTACAATGACCCAAAACATTCTTCAGTGCAGTAAGTAACCTGCAAAATGCTACCTACCAAGCTTTCCTCAGCTTTGAGAAAGAAAAAAAAAAAGGGTGAAGTTTAATTTTAGCTATTTCTTAATTTAGCCAGATTAAAAAATCTGATTCACTGCTTTCTGTATTCCTCTTCGGGAAACAGAAATAAAAAAGTCTTCCCAAATCCATAAAAATGAACAATGATTAGGTTCTACAACTTATGATCCCCTCAAATATATAAACAATTACAAGTTTCAACTGAAAAGAGGACCTACTCTTAAGTGCAAGATGAAATTTTGAATCCTCGACAAAAGAGAAAGAAAAGACCCTTTTTAAAAGAGGGGGAAATTCAGACTTTAGATCCTATCACCACAGACACACACCTCTCACCCCACTCCCTTCCCTTTCTTGATTATGTCATTTGCGAAGTTCTGCTTAGAACCTGACCCACGGGGGAGTACAATTTATAGTTGTTGCTACTATTATAAGCTGCATGTAACCATGCTAAATAGCAACATATTTCCTGTCAAACCTTCCTGTGCAGTCATGAAATAAGCTAGACCTGTACTGAAACCTCTCAATGCACACACTGTAAATTCAGGCTATGCCTGTTGATCGTATATGTCCTCTCAGGCAGCTTATAGCAACAGAAGCAACACAAATCCAAACGGATTGCTTGCAAATTTCTAATAAAAATTCCCAAGAAAACTTTCACAAGACTGTAACAATTCAATTTTTCATGCTGAGTAGACTGTTTCTTTGTAAGCATGCTTCTAACCCTAGACATTACTTTTCAATACATCATTCTTCTTCGTAACCCACACTGACGTGAAAAATTTCCACTCATGTAATAAAAAGTTATTACAGAACAGTACTGTGGGGCTGAAGTTGTCCTTAAGTAGAAAGGGCAAACTTGATTACAAACATATAGGGATATTTAGCAAACAATTTTTTGGGGGGGAGTGAATCACAGACTTTTTTATATTTGTCAATTCTCTGTTTTTACTTTTTAGGAAGTGACTGTAGTGCCACAACTCTAAATTATGAAATGCTAAGAAGGATACAGGAACTTCTCCCTGAATCCTAGCTAGAAAAAAAAAAGTCTTTAAGCAGCTATTTCATAGGTAGAGTTAGCTCAATTTTTCCTCTGTGACAATAGGGAGCAAGTCAGAAAGAGCTACTCTAATTACCAGAAAAAAAGTGCCTGATGAACAAAGTAAATGGTCATGCAACACTTATTTCAAAGAATTATTAATACTGCCATTTTCATCTATTCGAGTCCGTTGATCTGCTCAAAATAATTACAAAGACATCCAGAAAATGCTACTGATTATGATTAAGTGGGTTGTTGCTTTCACCCTGCCAAGTAGCTTCTTTCTTTAAATCCTTGTGATACAGCCTGTTATTAATCCAATTCATTTAGTCTTAGTGTACATTTATTGTATACATGACATCTTCACAGAAAAAAAATATTAGATAGTGTTCCCTTACAGGAATCTGCTAGCAAACAGAGGCTGTCTATATAATCCCTGCTGCCACTAAAATGAATACCTTGATGAAGTAAATATAAAACAGCTTCAACATGTAATAGTCATATTGCTGTAATGAAACAAGTGAGTAATAACAATGAGAGTCCATACCAGCAACAGAAACAATGAGCCATACAGTTAGGCCAGCTTCCCTGTACTATACAGCACACTGGAGAAGCTGAACTTAGGATTTCAGAGACCCTAGAGAATCCTACAAACATACCTTTACCTCCACTCTTTCTACATCTCAGTTCAAAGGATTTTGCGCTGGTGGGAGTCATCCCAGCTTGTGCAGGGATCAGGCTTGAGATGGAGCTGACCACGACAGCTGAAGAATAGAGCTTTTCCCAAGCGTGGGTTGCAAGTCAGAAGTCTGTCAACAAGCCTAATCTTATCCTGCTTTCAATTAAAAAATATAATAAAGGATAAAGACATACTTAAAGTGGAAATGGGCATCGTAGGACATTTTGAAAACACTGTCTCTCACTCTTGGGTTTTGGCTGAAAAGAGTAACTGCAATAACATGCCTGTCAAAGGGCCTAACACATAGGAAACACAGCCCAAATTGTTTCCAAAGATACAAGAATGGCAGCAGTCCATATTTAGAATTAAATTAATCTAGGGCCAGCAGCCAATGTCATAAACAGCCACAGGATCCCCAGTTCAGCCTGCAATTGTTCTCAGTACACACAATAAGGCTATAGATATTAGGGTAAATAATTATGTTTACTGAACATAAAGTTACTCCAGCTCCCAGTAAAAATAAAAATAGCTGTCTGTCAAAACAGATAGTGTGCATACCTAGAATCCACACGGTGCAAACAAAAGCAATCTGCAGGGAAGGGGCTGGGGAGAAGAGGTGGTATGTACACTGAGAGATTTGAGGACTTCTTGATTAGTCAAACTGACAGATGATGAACAGTTGACCTGATTACACGATGAAAGAAAATATAAGTGGTTAAGATGCATGTAGGCATAGAAAGACAACCAAGCCAAAAATCAGTACCTTAAAAATCAAAGCTAAAATAGGTGTTAAAAATAAGACTTGCCATATTTCTACTCACCAATGGAAAGGGTCAAATATTTTATTTCCAAGTCTTAAGAGCAAAAGTAGGATAATAAAAAAAGTAATTAAATTATTGGCCTATATCACACTAGATGTGAAACAAGAAGGCTGTCTGTTGATTCATCCCAGCACACAAAAAACAGACAAGAAAAAAAAACCACTTCACACAACCTTCAGAAAAGCAAAGCCACTCTGATTTTTCAGAATTCAATATTCTAATATTAAGTCCTTTCAATACACACCTAGAGAGCTATCAATATACTAACAATTATATCAAGTTTATTTTAAAAACAAAACATTAAGTTTCTCAAATTCCTTCTTTAACAAACATTGAACCATACATAACTACAAAAAAGCCCCAACTCTACACTGTAGGAAATAAACATCCAGACCTTTTTTAAAGAAAGTCTTTAAACAATAATTCTTGGAATAAAAAACACAATTCAAGAAAAGCTGCAGCTGCCAAATGTCTGCACAAACAGCCACTCCATCAATGGACAAATGTCTTCAAATTATGACTCGTTTCCTTCCTTTAAGTTCCTCCTCCATAAGTAAAACTGCACGTACTTCACATTAGAGAGGACTCCCCCACCAAGCCTCTTCCTCAGATATACACAAAAAAGAATTCTTCCATTTTATCCTGAAACATAAACTCTCTGCCCTGCACTTCTTTCCCCACTCCTGCCTGATGGCAAGACCACCTGGCATAGCACAAGCTTAAGTGGTAGTTAAATCAGTTAATTTGCTACTTAAACTGGGTGGACTGGGTTATCCATATGAGAAAATCTTCAGGACCACTTGCGTTTTAATGCAGTACTGCTGTTTAAGCAACTGGAATCATGAGTTTGATTCACTGCCTCCAATGAATCGGGGGGTTTAAATGCTATCTCTAGCAACTGTCATTCCACTGAATTTGTAACACTTATGATTAACTTATGATTTTCACATCTAAGATTTCCTCTAAGGACTTCTTTATGTTACTCTTCCACTTTCCCTGAAAAAAAAGAGGTCAAAGGCAAAGGAAGTCAGTTTGCTATCTGCCCTTCTAAAACAAAGGTGCAAATGTGCGTGATGGACACACTGCCCTCTACTTGGTAATCTGCAAATGAAATGTATGTTGGGTAGAGTGCCATCCTTCATCTGTGAAAGTTGAAAGGCTTTATTTAGAGGAAGTATAGAAAAGAGGAAGAAAATAACCAGTTCAGTTTGGGGTTTTTTTGCATGTTTATCATATAGGGAACCCAAACTTGCTTGAAAATATCCTCTATCCTAATCCCATGAGAACACATTCCTTTCAGTATACAACATATATTTGCACATTCAATGCACAATACAATTCTTCCTACTGTAGTCATTAAAAGGCAAGAAGGGCAAAGAGACAAGTTAACCCAAACCTGTTAACTGCAAAAGATCCTCCCATTTTCTTTTGTCTTACAGAACTCAATTATAATGTTTCAAGAATTGTAACACAAAGAACCTCACAGTAAACTGAAATTTTTAAGAAGAGCTCATTTCACTAAATAGGTATTTATTATAAACTCTTCTGCACACATATAATCCTTTGACTACCCATTGCTGCAAAAGAATTAATTTCCCCAAGCCTCCTATGGCAAATAAAAATTTAGGAGTTAATAGACATCCATTACACTTTTAAGTTTCAGTACTCATCTACTTGATAACAAAACATATTGCCATACACACTCTGGAATGGTTTCAAAAGCTGCAACAATTAATTTAAAGCACCTCAGAAAAACAGCTGAAGACATCTGCATTCTGTGATGATAAAATCAGGAAACCAAAAGCTTTTATTCTTCTGGTACCATTTCAAGAAAGGCAGGAAGAGGTGTGACAGGGAAGTGGCAGAAGAAACCACCAAGAAGCCAAGGCAGCTTTTCAAGAAACAAACAAAAAAGCACCAAAAGAAGTCCTCAGCTTGCATCTTAAAAAGCATTCCAAACTTTTTTTTTTTTTACTACCTTGCATGTAACACAGGCAGGCAGATGTATTTTAATCAAGACTATCTGGCAGAAATTTTCAAGGAAATATTCTTAAAAACCAGAATTGCTTTACTCAGCTACTTTTCTGCTTCAGTCACAACAAAAAGACTTAGATAAAGATATTTAGGTCTGTATCCAACTAAACAGCAAAAGCAGCACTAAAAATTACAAGGATAGGCGTGCTCTCAGCCACAGGGGCTGGGGAGGGGGAGTGGTCTTTCCATTACACAGTAGATCACAGTAGAAATACGTGCAGCAGAAGAATCTATGAAAGGAAAAGGCTGGCTTTCTTCAAAATAGCACACAATTATTTTACAAGAAATATAAAAACAAAAGTGGAGACAGGTATATATTAAGTATATTTACTATAGAAATCAGCTCCTCTCCTCATGCTCATCTAATACCAGCAGCCTGAGCAGACAGAAACACAGACCATCTCACATGACCCTCCTGAATCACTGTGGATGTCCTTTTATAATGATGTCCCATCTAAACATCCCTACCTTTTGCATTCCCACTGCCCTCCAACTTGAGCTCTGAAGACTGACGGAAACATGGCTGTGTAAAAAGCACAAGGACCAAATGTTATTGAAGTGTCTCATTGAATTCTTTAACCAGTTATCCCCATTTTTATGAGATACCACTGAGGTTTTGCACTGAAGTGGAAATTCGTATCTTAAAATACACGTGAAGCCTCTCAGACAGGTTTCAATAACATACAGAGGTCAGCAAAATACAAGAAGTTCAGCTATACGACCATCTCAGTATACAAGTCCTGTCCAGCATGTTTCTCTTTGTTATCTAACCTTTGAAAACAGTGTTTTGCAGTAACCTGCCTTAATAAGGACTGCTGTCCCCCCTCAAAGTTAAGAAAACAATCTAGCAGCTTGATTTTTTAAATATAATTTTTTAAATAGAATTGATTTCCAATACCAGAAATTCATCAGATGTCCTGATAGCTTGGTCAACAGCTATGAGAAATTATGTTTATCTTAGCTCTGACTATATCCTTCCTTATCTCACCAAGCACTTGTCTCAAACTTTCTTCCTTTTACATGTACCACATCAAGTTTACCTTTCTTCCTCTCGTGACATGATTCAAGTTTGGTTAAAAAAAAGAAGCTTTCAATATGAAAATCTGAATAGAACAGGAAGAACTTACTCAAATAAATATTATTCAGACCTGAAAACACAAGTCCAAGTTAACCACTTGAAACTGCGATCACTCTTTAGTTCAAAGTCATAAACAAAGATGATGGCTCCTACTTCCATAGAATGGAGTTTACAAGTTACATCCCTTCCCTGGTTGAGCTTGAGGAAAACAAAATATTATATTACGTATAGTTTTAACTATGGAAGATTATCCATGAAGAAAAGGGAAAGAAAAAAAAAAAGAGACAGAAGTAATAAAAACCAAAACAAATAGCCACACACACACACAAGTACCTCCCAGAACACACTGTCACCCATGGCTAATAGACTCAGGACAATTCACAGAATGAATTATCAAAAGAACATTCAGTTCACCTCATTCTGTGGGTATATCCAGACTTTTCAAGCAAAGATTAGGCATTGTTTGTAAGGCCTCAGCTGTGAAATGGCAGTCATTCTCAAGGCTACTAATACAAGCAAGAGCAGACCTCTGTGTTAGGGAAGGTTAGTTCACAGATCCTGAGCACATTTCCAAAGGAGATATGAACCTTGCAGCATTACAGCAAATTCATAAAGCATCAGCAATTTCCACCCTCTAGATAACAAGCCCCTTTGAGGCCAGCTGAGTACTCTGCCTGAATCCATTCACACACATTTCAGTCTGAAGAACTTTTTTGAATATGGCTCCAATGGAGCTGTGCTTCAGGACACCTGTGCCAATTTAATCAATGGCTGTGCATGACCAACTTCTTTCCTCACACCAAGGCCTGGTGCTCTCTGGAACTCGCTACCATGTCCAATGTGACTAGCTAGTCCTCATGCCAGGGAAGGAGGCAGGAGCACATGATCACAGTTAGAACAGGGGAAGAGAGACTAACAACCTACAGTTAGACTGGCCTAGGCTGCCATAAAATCTCTGCCAGATTCATTGTCAGAAATGACTGAGATATTGACAAACTGAAAGTTTACCAGCCTGCAGCAAAACCTTTGGGTAAGTTATTTCACATTTTAAGCTCCCAGACTACACAAATACAAGAGTCACTAAGGGACATTACAGTCTTAGGCTGGTGAGAGCTGGCACTGACCTCCACTGAAGGGACTTATCTCTTCCCCAATGCAATTTGGATGACAGCTCAGTAGTGCAGTGCTCAGCTCGGGCAGCAAAATCGGGAAACAACAGTTGGTAAAAAAACTTGCTCAAAGTAGCAAGTTAAGGAGGAGTAAGTAATATATGCAAATAGTAGAATAGCTCATAAAAACGGATACTTGTAGAGGTCAGGAGCAATGCATAGATCAGTACCTTGTGGCAACCTCAAGGTCCTAGACCTCTGCAACACTAAGTGCAATTGTGGATACAAGCTGCAGCAACTACAGTTGCAAAAAAAAATTTTCCAAACTCATCTCAAGCCATACTGAAAGAACAAGTTTCTGTAAAACCAAGCTCTTCTCCTCACTCAAGCACTGAAATGTTGTTATATTCGAAAATGAAAAGATTGCTTATGACTGCCATGCTATCTGTCTGTAGATCACTTAGAAACTTCACCGCATTTCATCGATTTCTCAAGATGCTTCAGAATTAATATGAAAATGACTGAAAAGAGAGGTAAATACTGCACCTGATTGTGGCTAACCATACAAGCAGTAATAACAAACAAAAGAAAAACCCTACATAAAAACGTAATACTCTATGCTTTCTACAGGAAAGCTTGAAACTAAAGGTCTCTTGCTTATTAGACCATAAACAAAGTCAGATTTTCCTAGAAAGACTAAGAGACTAGTCTTGAGCAGAAACAATTCAAGTACATTCTTCATCATTCATTGGTTTGTGCTAGAATGCTTGATAATTTCTCCATGCAATACTATTTTAAGCCTCCCAGGGCTAACATTCCAGTTCACTGCAAATTTGACTACAAGCCACAAATTGGAAAGCATTGTCAAGAAATTCACAGAGAATAATTACTGCACAACATATATTGGTAAGTGATTGCTTCTGACACTGTCACTTCATGCGCGTTACTTCTGCTATAGGAGCTCTGCAAGTTAGAAGGAAATCAAATGATAAGCGTGAGAAGTCATCACCAACAACACCCAAGTATGACATCAGTAAGACAAAAGGCAGATGAAAACAGTTGTGGTTCTTGAGTACCAATAATTGGAAGATTTGTGAGGGGAGGCTCAGGGGAAGTGCTTTATTATTCGCAAATGGCAGTGTTTACTATACAACCATTTAAGATTCTCTGTGTACCTTCTCTCTTGCAAAAGAAACTGCAAAGAAAACACAATGCAAAAAAAAAAACCCAAAAAGACAAATCGATGCATCTTTGTATGCCTTTTTAATAAGGTGAAATGGCTTTTTTAAAAGGCTTCAAAAGTCACACTTGTAAACTTTAAGACACAGTTTTAGCATTTTTAGTCTACTCTCTGATCAAAAACCTGCAAGCTTTCTCCTCCTCCACACCTTATCTAAGAGCCTTCCAAAATAAGCCGAATTAGTAACTGAATACTGAAGGATGGAAGAATGAAGTCTCGTGGGTTTTGAGGGGATGATTCTGTAAAGCACACCGCTAAGTTGAATCTAAAATACAAATATAACAATCACAAGATTGGCATTATCGAAACACAACCTAACAAACAGTGGTTTCAAATGTAGCTCAGTAAAGCACAGCTGCTGCCCCTTACATCAGCTCTTCCGTTCTTTATTCTACGTATCAGCTACCCTAGCACGTCTGCCTCAGTTCCCAAAGAGACAAAAGATCTTTTTGGCACTCGAACATGGCAAACAGCTTCAGCTTCTTAGGAAAATATAGAGGGGGTAGGGAAGACCGGGATAAACTATTATCTGGATTTAAATGTTTCACATGTGCCAGTCTAAGTCCAGCCAAAAGTTGTTGCTATCTACTGCCAGTCCACAGTGACCAATCCGAAAAAAGTGTGTGGTCTCAGTCTTGGTGCTGCTCGAGAGGCCCCCCACAGTCAACACCTTGGTTAGCAATCCCAGAGAAGCAAAGAGACTGAAAAACCTCCCTTTCAGTCTCACAATGAATCCCCAAGGGAAGGGGCACACCATTAGGGAACTGTAGGAAGCTTGTATGGATACCATCTGTATTAGGACAAAGAGAGGAAGCAGTGGGGAAAAAAAACACCACCACCAAAACCCCAAAATCACAAGAAGTGAACACAAAGAACACTTCAGCCTTTGTAAAAATCAAGCAATGGCTCCCTCCAATGCAATTCACTTCTGAAGCAAGTGTTGGTACCACTACCACAGCAGAGACGGAGAAATTTACTATTTAGCCAAGGAAGAAACTGTATTGCAGAAGAGCTTCACTGCACAAATCACAGCTTGCTCCAACCTCAAGCACAATTTCTTAATTCCAAGTTAAAAACACCCAAAAGACAAAAATACAATTTTCTGACTAACATTTGATCTGGTTTTTATCTGCCAACTCAAGATTGCTCTTCTTCTTCCTCCTCTTTCCCTCTAGCTACCCCTTAAAAATACCTCTGAGGTAACATAAAGGCCTTTCAAACATTTATGTCTGTTGTGCTCGGAATCTAACACAGGTGCCAATAACAGCATTACTACACAGATTACCACAAAGGACACTACCACCCTAAGTCTGAAATTCTAAGCAGTTTATTGGTTTATTTAGGATAAATGCCTTCAATCATTTCATTGCAGCCTTTTAATTTATGTTAAGTTTATATTGATACAGCATGCTGTTAAAATAAATACTACTACCAGGACATGTATGAAGACAAGCTGTCATTTTAAGAAGCCAACTAAAGAGAAACACAACAACATTTCAGTTACAGGCCAAAGGATGTGATGAGATGAGATTTCTATTTTACCAGTGAGAAGAAACACTTGTTCTAATATCAGTTTGCCAGATTAATTTGGAGCGGAGTTACGTGAATTCTATACACCAGGTACCATCTTCCTTTACAACTTCACACATCAGCACTAATAAAGTGGTTACAGTGCCAGAATATAGTTGCCTTACTCATAATCAGTCCTGTTATGCTACATAGTCTACACACACAAAGAGATCTTGCCTCAACATCATGAAAATGGTATCATAACTTCATAAACTAAAGGAGATCTAAGATGAATTCTGAAAAGGCACATGAAGGGTGACTACAGGAAGGGTATTTCCTGGATACATTGGCCTAATCTAACACTTATTTTCATCCTTCTTTAAGGATGAAGCTCATCATCAGATGGACAACTCAAAGCACCAAGATAACAACCTTGGCAAACGGAACACAAGTCCATCTACTGAACAAATTAATTTTTAGAACAAATCTTAAAACATCAGCTCAGACCGGGAAGAAAGGCAGAAAGAAATACAGGTGACAGACTAGTCACTGACCCTCATCTTCCAGAGCAAGATTTTTTTCAAGAACAATCCTATTACTAGATCATTAATCTTTTATTCACAGATTACATGCATTTTCTTCCTTTTCTCTTTCTTCACACTCTCTCCTTTGCAACACTGTTATTTCTGAAGTAATTATCATAACTGTAAAGAAATAAAGGATATTAATTGCTTAGTGTAACTCGCTTACAGTGAGTAGCTAAATTTGCTGAAGCCTTAAGCCATAAGCTGTGAACATTCATCTAGATATGCTGAACTTTTTTACCTAGTCAAGTAAAAGGAGGCCTCAGAGCTGGTTTGAGCTGGAAGGTAAGGAAGCAAGGAAGGCCAGTACACTCATCAGCAGAAGCTGCAACTTTATTTGAAAGTTATTGTTAAAAATTAACACAGCACAGAGGAGGAAAAGGGAAAAAAATCTTCAGTGAAAAAGAACGTAGAACAAAAACTCCAGCGGTTCCATATAGTGCAAGTACTTCCTCATCTAACTCACTCAAGAGATACAGGGTTTCAGCTGAAAGATGAGATACCACTTCATTCTCATTACCTTTCCAGGGCACAGGCATACAATCTAAATTGAGAAACCCTATCATAATTTTGCAACATTGTGACAAGTTATATTACAAACAGAAGTTTTTTGGTAGCTGGTGAGTTATTTCCTGGTGGACATCAAGTTCACCATGTGTCAGCAACATACCCTTGCTCCAAAGAAGGTAAGTGGCATCTTGGGCCTCACTAGTCAAAGCACTGCCAGCAGGTCAAGAAGGGTGATCCATCCCCTCTGCTTAGCACCGGTGAGTCCGCACCTGGAGTGCTGTGCCCGGTTCTATGCTCCTTAGCACAAAACAGACATGGACATATTGGAGAGACCCAGCAAAGGGTCATTAAGATGGTAAGGGTCTGGAGCACGTCCCACATGAGGAAAGGCTGAGAGAGCTGGGGCTGTTGAGGCTCAGAAGAGAAGGTTCAAGGCACAGTCTTATCTATGCATACAGATATTTGAAGAGAGGATGCAAAGAAGATAGAGATGGGCTGTTTTCAGTGGTGCCCCATGACAGGACTAGAGATAATGGGCACAAACCAAACTGCAAGAGGTTACATGTGAACATCAGGACACACTTTTTCACTGTGAGGGTGATTGAGCAGTGGCACATGTTGCCCAGAGAGGCTGTACAGTTTCCATCCTTTCCATCAAAACTGATCTGGACCTGGTCCTGGACAACTAGCTCTAGGTGGCCCTTTCTCAGCAAGGGGGTTGGACCTCATAGGCTCCAGGGATCACTTCCAGCCTCAACCATTCTGTGATTTCCTCTATGAAGTATATGTGTCTGTGACAGACCTTTGCAGCATACTTAAGAGATTTCTGTCATCACTTCTGGCACATCAACACCATCTGGAAATGTGAAAATGACCTCAGCTCCTCTCTTGTTCAGCTCAGCAACTGATGCTGGATGCATCCAGTGTTGGGGGCTTCGTTGTTCTCTTTCTTTGTTTATTTGTTTTGGTTTACTATTACCTAGTAAAATTTTTCTACCTGCTTTAACTGGTCAGCCAGTGGGAACGCAATTATCAAAATAAGAAAGGATACTCAGATAATCAGATCCCTTGAATTTGGGGATTAAAAAGCCTTGCAATAAAGCACATTGTATCTTTAACCCACACTAACTACAAAGGCATAAACGTAGCATTTCTCCCTGTATTGGAAGAAGACAAACATATGTACACATACATTGTGCATTTTTGATCAGACAACTTTTTCAGGAAAAAAAAAGCGTTACAGCTGTGCTATTTAGTAAGCTTCCAATATACAAAGGAAAACGCTATCAGAGGTGTCTCTTCAAGCAAAGAAAATAGACCGAGCATCAATTCATGATCTTGTGCTTCACTTGTAAGCCTGCAGAAAATGCTGCATCATCAATATTGAGGTCGAATACCCAAAATATATGGTTTCATTAGCTCGGTGAGAACAAAGTCTGCCGGCAGCATCCCCGGGGGCCCCAGCAGCAACCGCCGGTAGCAATGACATCATGCCAGACTGAGCTCCTGACGCAGGAAAGCCCTGGAGAGACCCGATCTGCCGCTCTCACCCTGCCGGGGAGGCATCCTGCTCCCCACCCCTGCACCCACCAGCTGAAGTGCCAGTACCTCTCTTCCAACAATGGACACTTATGAAGCAAATTGTTTCAACAGTACAAGCATTCAGAATCTATTTTTCAGCACAGAAACAAGAAGGAAAAAAACCACCCCACAACAGTGAACAATAACCCTTTCATTCAAACCAGAAAGCCTTTCAGGAAGTACAAAGTGTCTCAAAGCTTTATCCAAAAGCCACTAAAATCAACAGAGACCCTTTCCATTTACATCAGTGCACACTGGAGGAGGCTATAAGCTGACACACGATTTGACAGCGTTATCAGTCACACAATCATGCATTATTAATAAGACAACAAACTCGAGAAAACGCACTGGAATTCCAGCTAGCTCATATGCTCATATCATAAATTTCTCTTCCTATCTCCTGTTTCCACCCTGCCTCTTTTTTTAAACCCTTCCCTGAAATCACACAGAAATCAGTCTTCCCCACAAACACTGAAATCTATTCTCCTCCAAATCCCACACCGTGTCTCAAGCCAACACCATTACAGCATCACGGTGCAAAAGCAGAGTCCAAGGCATATTGCACACTACAGTTTTACATACTATATAAGACAAAGTCCTTGACCAGGAAAGCAAGTAGAGGAAGAACATCATGTTCCAGCTTTGAGACCTGTGCACTCAGGCAGAATATTTTTTAAAAGGCATTGATGTCTTCCAGTTTACTATTAGCTAGCTAGCTCAAAGTAATACACTGCTGGTTTTAAACTTAATTATATGAGGAAAGTTATTCCTGTTCCTATCAAGATCAGGAAACATTACTGAGTGCACCTTGTATTATGTTACACAAACACATATATAGCAAATTAATAACAAAATTAAAAATCAGAAACTGTTCTCAATCTAGAAATTCCGTTCACTTGTGATTTAATCAAATAAAAAATAGATCTGTAGAACGTCATCTGTCAAATGAAATTGTTCTCTTGAATCTCTTAAATTAAAGTGCTATTATAGAACAAGCTATTATCCTGTAGTCACTCTTAATGTCCCAAATTGGAATCTACAGTTATTTTAACATTAGATAAACAAGAATTCTTTTATGGTAAGGTACAGGTCAGCATGAGAGATAAATGAGAAATTTGAAGTAATTTAAAAAAAAATCGTAGCCAAAGTTGGGGAAAGTCAGTTCTAATAACATAAATTTCACTCGACAAGAAACAAGTGTTAATTTGGGGTGACTGGAGTGTGTGTGTGTATCTGTGTGTTAAATACAGTCATGTAAAGAACCCCCTCATGACATCTTATAAAGAAAAGAACAACAAAACATATCTTTGGTTAAGTATTGATGTTAGGTCAGCTTCTCACCACTTCATTCCTGTATCTTTCAGAGCAGCTGAAGATGCCAAGTAACAATCTAATCTAATTTAACTGAAGTCAGGACAGTGAAACTAAAGCTGAAAACCCTAAAACCACAGTTGGACAACAGTGATGTACGACAGACTGATATGGTTTAGCTGTGTGTTTGGTGTGAACACTCTCATTAACATAATCAGTACTTCCTAGTCCGATTTTTTTATTCTGATAACGCTGGAAGAGAATGTGTCCCACACTACAACAAAACTTAATCCAGAACAAGCAAACAGTCTTCACTTTCTCTCCAAAATCTAATTTACTAAGATTACCGTCACGTCTCAAAGGTCCAAAATCTAACTGAAAGTCGATAAATGGCACCAAGCTCGCAAAAGCGCGCAGCGGATGGCTGTAAAGCAGAGGCGATCTGTAACAACACTGCCGCCACCACACAGCCTTCACTTTGGCGAGGCCGCCTAACACAGGCGCTGGGTCGCGGATTTTCAGAAGTTAGTGCCGAGCCGGGCGTTTCTGCGTGTCAAGCGCCGGGGCGGCCACGCAGCGCCCGAGGAGCCGGGGCACAGGCGGCGGCGCGGGCTCCCCCCGGCTGCCTCCGCGGTGCCCCGCTGCCACAGGGACCGGCGCCCGGGCTCCGCGCTGCGGGGAGGCGGCGAGGCCGGCCCCCCGCACCCAGAGCCGCCGTCCCGCCGCCGCCAGCGAGACGGACCGCCCGCGGCCGCCGCCACTCACCGGAGAGCTCGTCCGGCTCCAGCCCGGTCTCCGTGTCCAGCCCGCAGATCACGAAGTAGTCGGCGAAGCGGCCGGGTGCCGAGGAGCCGCCCCCGCTGCCGCCGCTCATGCTGGAGCCCGAGGGGTGCGCGGGGCTCAGGGGGAGCGGGGCCGGGCGGCGGCGGGCGGAGGGGCCGCGCCAGCTGCGCCCGCCGCCTCCATGATGGAGCGGAGCGGGCGGCGCCGCACGGCATTGTGGGTACGGCCCCCAGCCGTTCCNCACGGAGGGCCCGGGGGCTCGGCCCGGGGGCTCGGCCCGAGGGCTCTGCTCGGGGCTGCTCGCTCCCAGCGCGGCTTAGCGCTGGAGGGCTGGGAAAGCGCCTCTGGATTTGCGGCTGCCTCTGTCACCAACCGCTGCCCAGCGCCGCTCCCCCAGCTGCAGCCCCGGCGGCGGGCGTGACTCCACAGCTTGGCGGAGCAGCCCTCCCCTGAAACGGACACAGGGCATGCGAAAGAGAGGGCGGGAGCAGGAGAAGCGCTGCTGGGTTTGTTTTGCTTTAGTGGAAGGGTTTTTTTTTCTATTTGAATTAATATTGTAGACAATTCTTGTTAACAGTTGATCTTGCCCAGCTGAGTGAAATACACCCTCTACCCCCCTCCGGCACAGGGGAAGAAAAAGAATCACTCAAACCATGCAGCTGAGGTGCTAGGACCAAGTGCCCATGCTCTTGCTCTCAGCTGGGAGAACCTTGCTAGACTGATGTAAGTAAGGCCTGTAAGCAGTTTCCCCTCTGTCTCCTTTCCTTACTCTCTTCTCTCGCAGTGGCTTGCACAGCAGGATTCTTCCCTATGTTGGACAGTTAAAAGAAATTAAAACTTTCAGGATTATTAACTAGGACTGCCTAAGTAGTTAAGGTTGCATCCATAATGCTGAACTCAAGACACTAGTGTAACTTACCCTGCTATCAAGCATGTAAAACTTGACATATTTGGGTTTACGTTGCCAAGACAGATGGAGTTCTTTGCAAGCACTAGAGAGGGCAGCACAGCAAGACTTCACCGTCACTGGTCTACAGCCTTTTACAGTACAACAACCATGGTCTTACCCAGTGAATTGTGGAAAGCTTTTCCAGCCTTCTGAGAAATAGGAAAAACTACTAATAGGACCAGTGCTTCTTACATTCACTTGATTACAAGTGTTTGGACCAGAGAATGGGTTACCAATGAATGAATTATTGCTTAGCTTTGATTGACACTTCAACTTTAAACCACTACTGAACCTGAGGGAGAGATTTCAATAAAGATAACAGGAAAATTAAGAGCAACATTAGAGTGAAAGTCTCAAGTTTACAGCAGGCACATACGTTTAGATTATATGTTGAGCCTGCCTGGAGGTTTGCAGAAGACTAACAGAGAACAGAAGTAGATAAATCTGGTTGCTCATGTTCTGCTGTGCTCTCTAGACATTTTTCACACATTTTTCTTCTCAGTCTACTTTCAATGTGGCAAAAGACAATGTATTCAGCACATAGTAAACTTGTTTTGAGTAAGCCTGAACTGCAGTTTAACCCTTATAAACAAAAATCGTAGCCTGAAGTTCTAAAAAGGGCTTGTAAGGAAGTCTAGAGGAACAGCATAGATATTGACAGGGGGTGGGGGGATGTCAAAGAGTAAAGTGGAGAAGTAAAAAAATATTTTCACTTGCACTTCAACTGTTCCAGCAGTAACATGTACATAGAAGATTTATCAAATAAAGTTAGATAGGCCAATAAGTAAGCAGAGGATTACCAGAAATGCTGTTGAGCAGCAATACTTCAACATGCACATGCCTTGCTATGCAACAGGGTCAGGGGACAAGTAATATTTTAAAAGAGTCGTCTTAGACTAAAAAATTCAGACTTGCTTTGAATTGCTACAAGAAAGGAGCAAGAATGGAGAAACTACATGAATCAGAATCCACAAAAGTCTAATTAACTAAGAAAGATAAGGGTTACCACAACTTTTTTGTTATACACTTTGTCAGATCAATGCTCTGCGTTCCCCTTCACACTACAGCCTACTCTTAAATCTAGGCATCCAGTTGATGTACTCAAGAGCTTTCTCTTCCCATACTGTCAATGAGTGTCTCTCCCTGATAATTTCATTTCTAAAATGCTCTTGCCTAGTGACCACAAGCAACATCTCTGACATAAAAATTATAGGTCAATAGATTTAGTCTGTTAGTCTTCCCATCACAGGAAACTCAAAATATGGCAACTTTGTCAGTAAACTCTGCCAATTGCTTAGACGTCCTTGAGTAAGGCAACGACCGTCCTGATGGATTCTTGAAAGCATTCTTTACGATGTTGCAAAAAAAAAAAAATCTGTGGAACTGTAAAACTGTTGAAACTATGAATCTTTAGCCACAGAATCATAAAGATATATTATTAAATAGGAAGTGATTTAAAAGATCCATTGTCTTTGGCAAGATGATCATCATTGATATTCAGCTGCTCTTTTCAGTGGCAAAGATGGAGATTTTCAAACTCCAGCCCTAAGTCAAAGAGAATAAAGTCTTCTAAGAATAGTGAATACAGAACTTAATGTGAACATATCTTGATTATTCCTCATACTAGTTAATTCAGACTTATGTTGCCAGCAAGGACATTCATGATTATTTAAGAAGTCCCAACAGCAAGTAAGTTTCAGTCAACACTGCTCAGAGAACTGAAAATGTCAGGAATAAGATATCTGCCTTTTTTCTGTGCAGCTCTTTCCCCATATGAACTAAGCTTAGAAAGTTAACAGAGATCAAAGCATAAACAGATTGCTACAGTTGTCAGGGTGCCGATTGAAGTTGTCAGAAGATACTATATACAATTAAAATATTTACCCTGGATTCTTGAAAGAATAATAAATCAGGGACACTTAACATTAAACCAATCCTCTCCAGTCTGCAAAACTAGACACTTGAAACTTTCTGCAACTGCTAAATGACAATACAATTGGTGTAAGCAATAGTCACATAACAGGTAACTTAAATACCCTCCCACAGCACAGCATATATCAGAGAACTGTCACATCAAAGCGCTGAACATTCCTTAAGCTCCCATGCAGCATCTGTTCCTATTCTCCCCAGCTCCAGGAATCCACACCTGGCTGTCACAGATCCATAGTGCAGGTCTATCTACTACAAGGGCTCAGGTAGGCAGTGGCAACAGGCCACTTGTAGGTGAAGTCCAAGTTTGTCAATATCAGAGATGAAGGTAGAAGGTGAATGACTTATTTCCACTCCTTTCACTTCCTCTTGTTGAGGATGGTGCCTCAGCCTAAGGAAGCCAAGTCTTCCAAGGTGGAGGCAAAGGCCTAGGCACCAACAGCCAAGGAGGCTCTTGAGAACATCCATGCACCTTCCCACTTGTTGGAGGCCCCAGACTCGACCCAGTCTTTGCAAAAGCAGCCCAGGAATCCTTGTAAGAGCACCTCACAACAGAACAAGGTTGAGTTTTAACATCATTATGATGTTCCCTTTGACCTCAGAATCAACCATGAAGAAGAAAGACGGTAACACTCTGATTTTCATCACTGGTGTAAAGACCAAGCCAAAGAGAATCAGATTTCCAGGAAAGAGCAAAATAGTGACACAGTCAAGGTCACACATTGATTAAGTCTGGTTTGAAAACTTGTGGCTGTCTGGCCTAGTGTCCTAGTTGAGACACTAAATCCAAGAGTAGATCAAAATGATATCATTTTGGGTATCAAAATGCCGAATTTACATTATCTGCTTAATAAATTTGATAGCATGCAGACTTAGTATTTAGGATCTCCCTTCAAACTGGAGGAGAATCAGAGGATATTACAGGATATAGTTCAGGGTAAGTCCCATCAAAGTCAGCATATCAAGATAGAAACTGCCTATAATAGAGTCCTGAGGGCAATAGTAGACCTTGGTGGCCCTGGCCAGCCTCAGCTGGGGTCTCAACCCCACTAACCACAGATCTGTTTAAGCTGTGCTCTATCCTTCCAACTGTCCCTGGGGATACTCCCTGTGAGAAATCATTTTACACATAATACATAGTCAAACGTAAGAATGATTCCATTACCTGCTCCAAGTACTTTTTCATGGCATGAATTCTTCCAAGTACAGCAAACGTTGCAGATTGCAGGTTATCAAATACAACTGCTTAAGAGGTAGGTTGTTTATAAAGAAAAATCAGAACTTATGACCATAGCATTAAACTCCTGCTCCTCTCCAGAACCTACTAACCTTCTGTCCACTAACCTTTTTAATCTGTGAAGACATCATTGAAGTCTTAAAGAAATGCAGAGGCAGAATTCTGTGTTTTGAAGATTATCTACAAAAAGGAGCCTTCATGAAGCCTCTCGCATAGCTATAAACCAGTCATTGAGCTTAACTCTCATAATCCAGACACAGATTATTCCTTGTGTACAAAATAATGAAACATGAATTATTACACTACATGGAATATTTTTAAGAAGAAGAGGATTTATAATCTCATAGTAAACATATTTTCTCTAATTCATACTAATTGTTGTAATTAAAAGGACATAACTTCTTTCAGTTTGGGTGACCTACAGCTACAAATCCACCAGCTGAGTTATACAGAAAACATGTCATTGCAAGACATCAATTGGTCATAAAAGTGGTCGGAATAACTGACTTTTCTGATGGAAATTCAAAGAACTCACCCAGGGATCCTGCTCTCCTGTCAAAACTTTTCACTTCCCTCTTAACACTCTCATACTAAAATACAGGGCTACAAAACTTCACACTATTTATGTCAGAAGGAAAGCTTTTTATAATTTTACCTGTATTCCTATTACTCTTCTGGGAAAAAAAAACCCACACCGCTATTTTGTAATCTTGCAAAGAAGAATGTCCTATCTTATGAAAAATAGTTTGTTATATGTTTGAGGGATATTTTGAATTCCCCTTTCTGGCACTGACTCTGTAGCAGATGCTAAGGAATGGACAGGTACCCAACACAGCGCTCCCGAGACAGGATTTGTTTGCTGTGCAGAACAATCTTGAATCGAGGGATTTGACTAGAAGGTATTATTTTTTAGTGTTTTAGCTCCCCTAAGTCCCAGTTACTTCATTGTTAGTACTTAGAGGAATGAACAAAAGAAAAAAAAATGCCCCTAAGAACGCAAACATTTCCTGGTTTGTTCCTTTGTAATATATTTCTAGTGCAAAACACTAGAGGTATTAATTTCATTCCTGTAGCAACAGCTCTCACAAAAACCTCCCTTTCACCTAGTCCTTACATTTATAAAAATGTACCTGCAGTAGCTGCTGAGTGTTTCAGTCCTTGATGAGCTACCTGGCTGAGTTGATCCTGCTTGCTGTTCAGCTTAATCAGGGTAAACAGCATGGCATGAGATGGGCACATATTTCACTTCTAATGCAAAGCAGACCAATCCACACTGCATTTTAGTTACTATCATAAAACTAGGTTACCACAGAGACTAGACATGATGATTATTCTCAGGGAAGGAAAGAAAACCACACAAAAATCTTGAAAGTCACCAAGTTGACTTTGCATAAGAGCATAGTTCACTAACATTTTAAAGAAAGACTTTTTTTTTTTTTTTCACTTCTTTTGTCCTAACCCTCATCAAGCTTTCAACATCTGTTTCCTATACAAGGCAAAAAAAAAGAATTCCATAAACTGGACGTGACAGAACATTAAGGGAAGGTGAACAGAACTATAATAACTTTGGCACATGAGCCTTCCATCAGGATTTCAATTAAAAAAAAAAAAAGCAAATGCAAATGGTTCTATTTGAGGAGACAAAACAAGACAGATCCAATTGCCTTCCAGTGCAAAAAGTAAGAACTCTTCAAAACCATTGTTTTATGGGAGAAATTAATTCCAGACAGAAACGGAAGTTTACCTACAGATCTGAAATAAATGTGGAAACAAAATCAATCTCATCTACAGATGTAATCATCTCAGTTAAATTTTTAATCGGTGATTAAAAATACCATTTAATAACTCATCTCTTTTGAACAGGTTAATAAAAAAGTTAAGGTTAGTGAGAGGTTCATAATGCTTCATTGTACTCAAAAATACAGTTTCGTGTTTTACATAAGAGTTTTACTATCAAATGGCATGAGACACTTAGGAATGATGTCATGCAGGTATCACAAAAAACTCCAAAAGATGTCACCTAACAGCTCCAAATTTCTTGCAATTAAAAAACAAAGTTTCATCTCCCTAATTTCCCAGTTTTATAGTAGCCTCTGTCTTCCTGTCAAAATGTCATGGCCATCTCTTGGATCACTTGCTGGATTCCCTAAAGGAAAGAGCAGGCTAATACCAGTATACTGTAGAGTAGTGCTTTTTTGCCTTTCACAAGGCCTTCCTTACCCTTCACAACCCTCAGAAGTCCTCCTGAGGTAGGAAACCGCCTGAGGCCATTAGCAGCTGAAGAGAAACACAGAAGGGACAGATTAAAAAAACAAAACAAAACAGAAAAAAAAAACCAACAAAAAAACCCCCAAAAAACAGGAAAGAACCTTATTTTCATTTTCAACCTTTCAACAGTGGCTTTTAGCCACTGTGATGGGAACCCAGGCTACGGCTGAAACACAACTGGTTTTTCAGTCATGTAGCCTGATCTCATCTACACAGTGAAATATAACCTGGTGAAAAATGTCAAGGGATAGTGTGAGTCACATTACATTGAAACATAGTTCAGTTCCTTCTGTAGTGTCAAAGTTCCACCAAAACACTGGCTTTACACAGGATCGAAGAGATGTTACAACAGCATCTGTTATTGACCAGAAATTGAGACAATAAGAAGCAGATAATTTATTCTGCAAGTTCATCTGCATGGAAAATTAACTATGCAGAAAAGTAGGCTGTAAATTTAGAGTGCTTGATAGTCCAGGGGACACTTGCTCACTACAGCCAAATTCACACTCAAATTGACTCTGGAATGAATCCCCTGGTTAGATGACCACTGTTCTGTTTTAAATGCCAATGAAGCCCACTAAATTTTTAGAGTAAATTCTAAGCAATTGCTGAAGTTAAATCACCTTACAAGGAACTTGCAAACAGGAGTGATATGAAAATTTTTACCCATGTATGTAAAAAATATCATTTGCTGTGCAACCCAGCTCTAAATAAAAGACAAATAGTGTATCAAGAATATTTACTACATATTTACATGTAATACTGTGATGAAATGGAGTCAGTTAACATCATGGTACAACAAGAACAAAACCTTTTCAAGGTACAAGTACCTTTCACATTACTACATTTAAGGAACTTGACTCACATCGACAATCTATCATATGGATAACAGGAAACATACAAATAAACCCTTGATTGGAGCACATGCTAATGTGTCAGTTCCCCTTTCAGTAAGAGACTCCTGGAGCACAAACTTAAAGCATATAAGTAGCATTGGTTTCAGCAGGGTAAAACTTAAACGTGAAGCCCAGTTCCTTGCTGATCAGGGTCTCAGTTTATAGGATTCCACTGACAAAACAAGAAACTACAACAGTTACAACCACACAAAGGGAGGTATTGTATACCGTATTGAATGAACATACGTACTTCTACTTAAAGGAGGATCACAGCTGGCTGTCCACTGCCAGCTACTGACTTATAGACAATGGAACCATCCTTTTAACGTATATACACTGACACAAGATCCTCCTCTCGTGTGATGCTTTGAACATTATCCAGAATCAGCTCTTATTATTAAGAACTGCACCGATTTGTGTACCTGACATTTTTTCCATTGCAGCTCAGTTAGCTGGAAGAAATCTTACACTTTACATATTGCTTGAGAAGTGGTGATGTTACACTGCTTAAACGTTTTTTCAATCACTTGTGAGCTGAAAGTTTTATAAGATTATAATAATCCAATCACTTTCTTAAATTGGCAGAATAAATGTATTAAGTGAAAGATTGACAAAATGATCAACATGAAAAAATTAAAACCAGAACTTCAAAATCAGCAGCCAGCCACAATAAAAATTCTAACCTGCTCTCCACCTTCCCAGATCCTCTCCCAGAATAAAACTTTCCAGAGGACAAGAGGGAAAAATATGACACTGCCTTTGTTAATCCAGTTAGTAAAGCAGATGTAGGTTCAAGTATTTCAAACCACACAGCACTAATAAATATAAGTAAACAATCAGGATGAGAATGTCTGTAGTTTAAGTACTGTGAAAATCCTTTGACTGAGTGAGCACCGTTATTATACTATTAATCTGCAACCCCCAAAGGCAAAAAAAAAACCAAACAACACCAAAGCAGAAAAATATAGTTGATGAGAAATGTACTCAGACCAGATCACACGTGAGCATAAGGACAATGTTACAAAACTGGACTGAATTAAGGGCTTTTTTCCTGCAAGTTTCAGAAAGCAGTATCTTGTTGTTTACGTCTACATTACAACTTTTGCTCTGCAAATAATCAGAGCAAAATGGGACATTTGTGTTTTCACTTCCCTTACCCCAAAGGCCACAAACACAGCCTAATGAAGTATAACACCAATGGCTTCATTACAAAACTATATGCAGTACGTTTCTCAACACAGTTCCTTCAATTTTAGGCCATGTGTTCATTTAAAGACATTCTTATCAAGCCTCCTCTTTAATTGCTTAAGATCTAATATAAAAGCAAATATACAAATATCAGAAGTGCTGATCCTGAGATGAAGGATGTGGGAATTCTGGTCCAGTTTGATCCTTATTGAAATTTCTGTTTCAGTTTCTTCTGGAATACAGCTGGTAGAATGGAAAGGATGGCTAGAATCATGAGAACAAAAACAGAGTTCCAGGAAACAGCTTCCCCTGCTGTTGTCAGTTGGTACAGCGTTGTTCCTGCCTTAATGGCTACAAAAGATGGTGGTGCCACACCTGGAGCCGTGAATTAGAATGGTGGGAGGAGAGAGGAAGAAAAAAAAAAAAGCTTGTTAGGTGAAGGGGAAAAACAGGAAAAAAACCCCATAAATTAGCGATCACAACTTTCAGCAACAAAATTTTCACTCTGTGGCCTTGTACCTTTTTCTAAAAAGTGAGGTGCAAATACAAAATTCAGACACAAAAAAATCCCCTAAAGAACTGGGTTTATGCCACTTTCAATATTTTTAACAGCAACTCAGACACGTTTAGAAGACTAAGAAAATAATCTCTGCTCTTTAGACTGCAGATTTCAAGATGTCTCTCTACAAACTGATTTTATTTAAGTTCATAAAGGAGAAATATGGATTGTTTCCTAAGCAGATTAAAAAGTATTTGCAAAAATAAGCTAACTAAAAAAACTAAAGTGTTAGCACTACATTAGTTAAAGTATTAATTTGCTCCTAGGAAGATATATGATGATGAAAAAAATGGACGACAAAGGGGAGAAAATATCCTTCAGATCAAAGTCACATATGCTCTCACATAATTATGCTGAACTCAAAACAGGAGCCTATAGAAGTTCACAGAAGTTTCACAGGCACAGAGTAGAACAAAAAGTCATAATAAAGTGTTCGTATAATGTACATTTCCTTCGGCAACTAATTAAGCCTTGGCTCATTACCTCTCATCCAGTACGTCAGATTAGTCCTGACTAACGAAATCTTTTGATGCTATAAGCTCTACATATTGGAAACTACAAAACCAACATTCTAGCATAACATTTCAGCTGTCCAGGAGGCACTGATCTCTGCTGAACACCACACATAGCGACAGGCAAATAACTCTTTTGGCTACTCCCAAACTGCTAGTTCACTGGCCAGAATTCTTACCTAGGAAAGTGCCAATGAAAAACACTTTCAAAGGCACATTTATTACAGGAGATGTTATATTGATAAACCAATTGGGAAGAAAAGGTGTTATTCTCAAAAATATGATGTAGTTAATGAGGTGTTCTCTGTGCCGTTCAACCTGCCAAAACAAAAGGAAATTCAGTAAAAAGAATCCCTGCCTTGAAAACAGATCGTGTACTACTACTAGAGGTTTGTTTGGGGAAGGTTGGATTTTTTCTGTAAATTTCTGTAGAAATTTACAAGTTGGTTAACACAAAAAAATCATTAAACAAGTGATTGTTCACGTCATCAGTGAATCAGCTGTTAAAAAGTACTCAAGTTAGACTGGAAATACCAGTCTTCAGCAGAGTATGGTGATGCTGTGTCTGAATCAGCCACCTTAAACAGCAAACAGCAGCAGGCCTAACCTAACTTCAGCACAGCAACCTCTGCCTCTTTATCAATCAACAGGACCAGCTTGTCACCCTGTTCCTAAAGCTTTTGCAGGAACTAGCAATGAAGTATGTTCCTCAACCCATTCTATCCTAAGTCATGACCAACTCAAAACATAGCTGTATTCCTCACTTGGAAATTTACCCACATCAAGGCTCTGAAGTTCATCAGGTGACTGTTGTCAGCACAGTTGCAAAAATCTATCTGTGCATGACAATGGATAGCATTAACATTTACACTCCAGAGCATCTACACCAGCTTCAACTTTATCTACAGTCTTAATTGTATTCCCAAGCCCAGCCCAGCTGCTTACACTAGTACTATACCAAAGCCTCTTATCTTTCCAGACAGAACAAGAACTGTAACCTCAAACCAAGTTAAAAGTATAGCAAAACATCCACCACTTCAGCCTATCCTGGCAGACCTTCACTAGACCTAAACATGGTCATCTGGTCCCAAAGAGATGAATTCAAACAGTAGCCCTGCTACTGTTCAGCAATATCACAGTGGGTTTTTTAATCTTAGTTTAAGTCAAGTACTTAAACATTGATTATACCTGCATATAAAAATGTCTTAGCCCACAAAATATTAAGTATAATTTAGTCCAAGTAATCTGGAAATAGGGATATATGAGCTGCACGTGTAATTATGTAATTTTAAGCCACATAACCAATACTGCTAATGGAAACAGTAACCATTTGCTGCTCAAAGAACAGCATCATAGATTTCAGTATCTCTACGAACTTTACCTGTTCTGACCATTTTACTGCTTTTTCTGTTAAATATCTGTATACCACAGGACGCCCCACTAGGTATGAAAGCATGTAACAAAATGAAGCTCCAAGTCCTGAGCACTACAGGAAAAAAAAAAAAAAAAACAGAACAAATGAACAAATGAGCAGAAACTGAATTATTATTCTGAGCCTTATATCCCTATTAACTACATTAGCTGAACAAAGGCTGCTTCTACGCAGCTGTCCTCCAGCAGTATGTACACATTCCATGAGAATTGTTTACTCAATCCAGTTCCTTTTATTTCCAAGGCATTTAGATCAATCTTAACATTTCAAGTAGACAACGATGATTACTTATCAGTTAATATTGAGTGCTTCTGCAGTTTTAAGACTTTTGAACAGTGAAAGCTTTGCAAATAAGGGGCACAATGGCATTAGACTCTAACTTGAAAATTCATCAACTTGGTCCTCCATAGCTACTCAATTCTCTCATCCTTATGCACTACAGCCATTATGACTGGATCTTTTATATGTGACAATCTTTGCAGCTTGAAGTTACATTTTGTAACTTGAACTAAACTTCTTGGGTATTCAAGCCACTCAAAACTTGATGCATCTTACCGTCTGCTAATAAAAACGCAGTTGTATTCCAAAATTACAGTGAGGTTCTGAGGGATGCTTAGACATGTTTCAAGTAAAGGACACTGACTCACACTCAGGTGCTTCCATTATTAAGACAACTTGGAGAAACAGTTCAGGCTTTTGGATCATCACTCACTGCTACAGCAAATTCTGTGGTTAATGACATTCTCACAACAAAGCTGAATGAGAACTTACTCCTTCCTCAGAAACTCAATTATACCCCTATTACACTCAGATTCTCAATCAGGAAGCTGTTCAGGTGCTTGACTGTATTCCAAATAGACTGAAATAACATATGTCCTCACCAACTATTTTCCATACTTACCAGACAAACAAGAAATAAGGCCAGTGGAAAGGGATAAAGAAATCCTGACAGGATACTGAGAAATATAGACCCAGGAATAGCAAATGTTTGCAAGCTGGATGCTCTTAGTTAAGAAAATATACTTTTTTTAAAAAGCTACCCAATTCTTAATTTAATAACCATGCAGGATACATGTTACAATTTGAAAAATCATAAATATAAACCGTTGTAGTCTCTAAAGATCTGCACTTCAAAATACATCTGCAGAGCAGCACAAGAAGCGTGAGCACAGATAAACAAGTGGTAGATTCACCATTACACGTAGAAAAATAAGTCACTAATAAAAGTCACACTAATTTCTCTCTTTATCTGTCACACAACTGCAGATTTATTGTGACATTGCAGTAAACACATATTTCTGACTTTACACCGTGGTCTGTAGGTATGCAGGTTTCAGATATTCTCTCCGTAAAAACTGAGTCCATAACTAAGTCCATAAACTAAGAGTTTAATGGAAAATTGACATGTAGGAATTAAACTACTAATAGACATGGTGCAATCACTAGATAACTAGGATAGATGATCACTCATCTCAGTTAGAATTTTTCAAAAAGGCAAAAAGCAGGTTTCTAGAGCATAAGTGAACAGGCTTTTGAGCTTGTCTCACCAGGCATACTTGAGACTATGATGCACTGCTCACCTTGGAAATGCACCTTATGACACAAAAAAAATCTGCACACTATTTTATCTGAATGGAATTGACTGAAATACCAGGAAGCCAAATAATCTTCCTTAAGGCCATTACAACCAGTACAGCTAAGCAAATGTCAAGGTTCTGTAATTAACTGTAACATGCTTGTAAACTGATCACAGTCTACTGCCAAGACAGTAAATGTCGTCATATCAGCTGCTCTAGTAGTGCAATGAATATCTTACTCTGTTCTACTTCTTGTTAATATATAAACTAACATTTCAATTCTCTCCATAACTCTGTTTTTTTAAATACATCAAAAAAGGAGGAGATAGAAGGCAATTACTATTGGTATGTTCACCACCAATTTTCCTGTGAGTTACGAAAGCCTCCCGCATTGAACCATGAAGCAGACCTCTTATACAGCTTTCAGTACTGCTTTTTTTTTTAACCTTTAGTTAAGTGTCCACTTAAGAGTGTTTAATGATTAATTAATATATTCAGCACTCAGGCAAAAAAGTTAACACAGAACACAGGAAGCCTCTGTGTCTCTCTAGGCAGAAAGTACTTGAGAAACTCACCTCTAAAAGGAAATCAGGTATTTGTTTTTTCATTGTGAGCACTGCAGAGATTAAAGAAGGTTCAAAATACTTCCCTACAAAAAATTCTGTAAATATTCTGTAAGTTACCTTTATACACCATTTTTTTTAACATCTCAAGGAAAAGCAATGCAGTAGTTTCACTTTTCCTTTAGAAACAACAGTAATTTCTAACTAGCAATTCAGTTGGCAATCAAAAAGTTAGCGTAACTCTGAAACGAGACCAAGTCTAACATCAAAGCTAGAAATATTGACTGCAACAAAAGTGAAGCTGCATGCAAATCCCCAACACATTTATTATCATAAGTATATGCACCAGTTTCCCTCTACTCAGTGTGCTCTTACAGACCAAAAAGCACACTGAAACACAGAAGAAATGTTACACTCAAGGATTTCAGAATACCTGTGTCTATTTACAACAGCCCTAGGCATGTAAGCCTTTGTCACTAATGATCAAGAACATAAGTTGGCATCTTTTCCTTTCTCTTTCAGACAAGTGAGATAACATCAAACTGCCCTTTGCATCAAAAATAAAGGATACAAAACATATGTGGCAAAATAAGCCACTAACACTTGAACATAAAATGTGTCCTTATATTTGGACAGGACTTTTCCCAAGGCCTTTGCATCATCCATATCTCTAGGAACCTTGATACATTCTCTTTCTTCTCTGGAAAAAAAAAAAGAACAAAGCAGGAATAGTGGTAAATATAATCTAATGGTATGGTCAAATGACTTACTGAATAGATTATTAGACACACTACATAACTACGCTACAAGTTCAGCATAAAAAACACAAGATCTTAATTGTTGTGATGTCATCAGATGAACACTTAATATGTACAGTGTTTTGTATTAGAAAAAACTCAATTATAGATACTTGCTTTTTAAAAAAATCATTGCAATAATCTACTTCACTTCTAGCACCCTTTTTTTTCTTACCAAGTACTGATCAAAAAGAAATAATTGCTCAAATCAAACATTGGCAACTGAACAGTGGACAACATTTCAGCCAAAAACAATTGTAACTGCCTCAGCACTAGGGTCATGACATGTGAAGTGCAGCAGGAGTACCAGAGCTTTACCTCACAAACAAATCTTTAAGAGCAAAATCTCAAGTCACACCTAAATCTGGTGCAACCCTGGGCAGAACAGCTGAGTGTCCTTGCTTCCTCTGTATCACACTTAGTGACCGAACTGCTGCAAACTGAACTTGTTGAGCAAGATAATCAGAGAGAAAATTAACTACTAAAAAGAAAAAAAAATGTCAGACAAGCAGGCTTTCATCTTGTCAAACTATCTACCTTCCCAACACAAGGACTAGATGTAACAAAAAGGAGAAAGACAGAACGTGAAGCTCAGATATGAGGGAAGGAGGATGCTCTCTTTTGATGACATACTAGTGCATAAAGGACTATAAAAAATAACCTATCCCTAATCAAGCACGTTTTGGCTCTCAACTGTAGAAGGTTAAGAACATCACAATTGCTAATGGGATAGGGGTAACTTTTCAAATCTGAACCGTGCAACAGAAACCCTAAGTCTAGTACAACTCTGTTGACGCAGATATTACCAGTTAGTATTTCAATATTAAGCTTTGTATCCTGACATTCTAGGTTATAAACTCTAATTATCTTTCAAAAAAATTAGGTGACATCTGTACCTTAATCATGACAGTTTAAAATTCACTTAACCCCATGTAGACTCCTCTACAACCTAATACTGAATGAAATGCAAATAAATTAACGTTTCCCAACATACTTACTCACTAAGTTGTGGGAAGTTTTTATATACCAGGAACATAAGGAAAGCAGCTGATAAGAAGATGGACACTAAAATAAGGAGTGATGTCCGAGCTGATCCACCTTCTGCTTGAGCTTTCCCTGAAATTAAAGAAAACCAATGTTTAAAAAAAATCCAAACCAAAACAACAACAACAAAGAAAACCCTCAAATCCTACAAGAGATTTCAAACCTATACTTCAATGAAGTTAGGTTAAAGTAAGCTCTCTGTGGACAAGATTATCCCACCAATGCTGCCAATAACATAAACAACACTTTGCTCTCATTCCCTCAAAGCTTTCAACCTCATTTTAAGTTCTTACACTGACACATACCCTGGAGAAGTCAACTTCTATGATTTGTGACAATTTAAGCCTCAGTTAATAAATACATTTGTAAAGAGAAAAAACAGAGCAGAAGTCAGTCTTACTTTTTTTTTTTTCTCCTTTTTGCCAGAAATCTTCCTTCAGTCTAGTTAGCTAAAGATTTAACTTGAAGTTAAGTCTTCAGCATGTACAGTGCAACTTGGAAACATGCTCATTAACAGATACCTGTTTTTTTTTCTTCTCCTGAGAAAGAACATCAGGCACAGCCACTAGTCAGTTAGACGAGACACAGGCATCAGGAGGAAACATGTGAAAACACACATCAGCCTGAGATACAAAGATTACAGTCCTCAGACCTATGAATTACATGTACTTTAGTCACATAAAAAGACTTCTCTTGCATACGTCTATAGTTTTTCTACACTTCAAATTCTGGTGTACAGTAACGGGAGTACAATAAGTGACACAATTACATGTTAGGCCTCTGTTATACTTCAGACTTCTACCAGTATGACCGCATATATGCCAGACACCTATAACACATCCACATGTACAAAGAATTTCAAACAGATAAATGACAGAGCTGTCTGCATCCACACTAGAATGTGGATGTGTGCACACTTAAACCGCTGTCCTCAGACAGTGCCAGGCTAGCACAGCTTTGCAGCAAGTGTCAGTGTTGGGTCACCTGAAGAACACAAAAACCCGCCAAGGCTGCGGTGGCAAGACTGGTATGCCAGGGTCACGCTGCCACCTCACTGTTGTGAAACACAGCGAAAGGGTGGTGAAACCGGGAGTAAGCAACGCCGGCTGGGCCAGCTGGCCATTTCACCCTCCTTATCGTTTGCTTTTCGCTTTTGAGGTCACCACGATCCCACAGGTGCGTACTGGTTCTGCCAAGCCCAAAGGCAGCATCCATGTAGTAGTTACAAGCACGAATACCTCACCGGGGGTTATTTTAATAACATCTTTCCCGAGAGGAAAAACATCTAAGTTAACAATAAATGCAAACTCAAGAGGATGAAGACAGAAAACACAACGGGCTGCACCTCCTGCCACTTGCACTTTCTGTGCTTCAGCCGTGCCCACGCACACTGAAGCAGCCGCCGCTGCCCGCACGCCTCTTCCCCACCAGCGAGGGGGGCAGCGGGCGGCGCCGCCGCGGTCAGCTGCTGCCGGGCGCGGCGGCGGGAGCCGCCTCACGCCCCTCACACGCGGCTCCCCCGAGGCGGCCNCGCGGGCGGCTCGGCTCGGCTCGGCTCGGCTCGGCGCTGGCAGGACGAGATCGCGCGCTCCCGCCGCCCCAATCCCCGACACCTTCGAGAAGCTGCCTCTGGTACCGGGCGCTCTCCGCCGTCCCTTGGCAAGGCCCGCGCTCCACCGCCCTCCGCTGCGCCATGGCTCCGCGTTAACGCCGGGGCCCACGGGCCGGCGGAGCAGTGCCGAGACACCCGCGGGCGGCACCGAGAGACGCGGGAAGCAGGCGGGGCCGGCCGCTCCGCCTCCCTCTCCTCACGCCAGCGGGCGGCGGTGGCGCTCCCGCCCCTGTGGCGGCACGGCGCATGCGCTGCTGCGGCGCGCCGCCCGTGTGGGGGCGGTGCCGCGTGGCGCCTCTGCGCCGCGATATACGGGAGCACGGGTCGGGCTTCTCGTCGTGAAATGTTGTGGTGGGTTAGTGGCGGTAAATACGGTAGCGCACGGGCAGCGTCCATATGCGCATTGCCGGTGATGGGTGTGCGCGCAGTAGGGGTAAATACGGCGCGGGGCTCCCCCGCGGCGCGGCGGTGCGGTTGGCTCGTGCCGTGCGTGCGGTGTGCGGGCCAAGTGCCCTCTGCGGGTAACCGCATCTGTGAGGCGGGACGGCAGCTTCCCTCACAGCCGGCGGCGACAGCCCCGGGCGGGCGGCTCGGAGCGCTGCGGGGGCAGCCGGAGGACGAACCTGGTTTGATGATACAGTGAGATGTTTGGGGTTTGCGGGCTGGCTTTTGTTTCCTCTCTTTCGACAGGAAAACTAAGGTGCGATGTTTTAAATGAGCCGATTGCTGTTTCCTGGGAAGAAAGAAACCGGCTGTAGCCCCTCCGGGTTTTCCTGCGACTCTACCTGACAGGAGGTTTGAAATCCCTCCGAAAAGGTACAGCGTCACATCCTAATGCTCAGAGAGCCCTTGGCGTTCCAGCTCCATCCGACCTCTAAGCTCCTATTTGCTCATGCAGCCTTTCGGCAGTAGCACATCGTTTAACCTTGCGACAAGTGTCTCCAGAGCCAATACTGAAACTGTTGCAGACGACACGCATTGCATAAGCTTCTGGGCAGAGCTGCTCACCGGAGGAGATGGTATGTCACACTCCTTCAGGGTGGACACCGCTCTAAGATTTAACTTAAGCCTCATTTACCTGGGCACTTTGGCTGCAACCAACTTTATGCCATGACCCAACATATCTTTTAAAATTGCTTGCACAGGTTACAACAGATAAGTAATTTTATAGCAGTTGACTCTTACAGGTTGCATTTCCCAAGTTCATAGATCCTTACAAAGCAGTGAGGAAGGTGCAGTTCATGCAGCAGTCCTCTCAAAAGCACTGCTTTATTGATACACTGTACAAAACCCACTTCTGTTACAGTGCAAGTGGCCACAGGAGGTTGATGATGCGTTTAATATCTAAATAGTGTAATATGTTATTACATAAGGACAGCCCCTGCCAAATCCAGTGGGAGGAAATAATCCAAGCTATAAATTATGATCAGATTCCCAATAAAGCTTCAACTCATGAGCAGGTTCCACATGAAGCTTTAATTTACTCAGATTTTTTAATGTTTATAATCAAATTATTTTATTTCATTAAATTTTGTAATTCCCTATTTTAATATTTTTCATTGCTATTTCAGAAATGCCAGTGCCCTGAGGAATCAGTCAGGTCTATGAACTTATTGTTCTGGGCATTGGTGCCAGATGATAGAATCCTTTGTTTTTTCAAACCCTTTCACTAGAAAATTGTACATACTAGCAAGATGGGAATTGCTGATACCATAGTGCATTATGGCCTTTTTTTCCCCTACTGTAAATGTGCATCATGTGTGTCATCTCTCTTTGATTATCACATCACTTCTGGTACTCCAAATAAAATGATTCAAACACTGGGATTTCTTTCTTGTCTGGGTAACTTCTGACAAAATGTCAGATATTATTAATTGAAGAATATTAGAAGTTAAATTGGAAATCACATTATTATGCAAAAAAGAAAAAAGTTTACCAAGTCATCCTGAAACACAGAAGATAAAGCACGTAATAAAAGCTGTGAACAAAATAGGTACCGTGATTCAAAAGGTGTAGAATAGATGTCAAATGCTGCAAGGGCTACCTCTTACTTTGGTATAGCAGTTTGTATAGTGGGGCATGAATCCCAGTTTCTCATGTTTGTCAGACATCAAACTTGTAATTTTTATTTCATTGTCATTCTATCCAAATTCTAAGTTAAACCACAGAAACCTATATCCTTTGCGTGGAATGAGTTTGTGTGTTTTGATGAGCTCATGCTTGCATTAATTAAAAGTTTGAGGATGTAACTGGTAAATAAACATCTGCACAGAAGATGTTAGGATGAAGTGCTTGATTAACATGGAATCATAGAATGGCAGGGGTTGGAAGGGACCTTTCGAGATCATCTAGTCCAACATGAATAGGAAAATGTCACCAACAAATGAAATAAATATAAAAAAGCCCATATTTGTAGCTGGATAACTTTGTGAGAATGAACAATTAGAAATATCTTTGTGCCAGAAGGAGAGCTAATGAAAGCTTGTATTTATATAAGTAAGGGCTCAAGGACAGAAGCTAAAAAACAAATTGAGCAGTAAATGACAGCAAAGCGTTAAAATCAGTTTAATCTGAACTCCAGAATCATAAATGTTCAGATTCTTTTCTCTCCTCATATTTTTTTTTCAAGAAGGTATGGTTTTAAGTCCCATCTACAATTGTACATTTTGTTTTATACATATGTAGATACAAGGCACTGTACACAGCTTTATGTGCAAATACACAAAATACATATTTTAATAGAATGTACCTGTTTTCATTACTGCCTAATTAATTAGAAACAGAGTAAAATAGATGTTTCTATCCCAAAAGGTAAAAATAAAAGCCAGATTCTCAGTTCTGATGCAGCTCTTGTTCCTAATTAATAGTTCATAGATCACCTTAAATAGCCAGCTACCTTTTTTTACTATTTCATGTGTCAATGGTGGGCATGAAACGAAGAAAGAAACTTTTCTGGTTATTCTGCCCATACGCTACATTTGAAGGCAAGAATACAAGAATTAAAGATTATTTTGTCTTGCTGCAAACTGAAGAATGAAACATATACTGTAATAAGTTTATGCCATCCCAACTAAGGGTCATGAAAGCTCCATCAAGTTCTTTAAATGTAATACCAACCTTCAGAGGCCTTCTTGTTATTTTCTTTTTTTTTTTTTTCCCCCGGACTCAGAAAGCTCTTTCTCTAAAAAGACAAACCTCTTATTAAAAATATCTGGAAAATAAGGAGTTCTCATCACAGTACAGGCAATCTCAAGTATCCTTCTTACTGTCTGTAACAGGAAGAGGGCTGAAAAACACCTCACTCTGTCCGTTACCTCATCCCAGCTCTCAGTCTAGCCTATAGCATCTGGGTTCTGGGAACAGGCTCAGGCAGAAAATATGTTAGAGAGTTCAGCTAATGTCAGCTCTTCAAGATAGGTAGCAAGGGAAGTAAAAATATTTCCAAAGCAGAAAACTCTCCCTGATACCTTATTCTTACTAAGTATCTCCTTCCTCAGAGCTCTCTGCAGGCACCTGTGAAGCACAGCCCGACCCACATATAAAGGGGCACAAGCGCTGTCAAGGGAGGTAAACACAAGCAGCAGTCCAAATCATGGGCAGATAAAAGGGAGATGGTGCAAGAGAAGAAGGAGTATGCAGAACTGCAAGGAGTGTCCTTGCTTGACTCAAGAACAGCTGTGCAAGACTTCAGCGATGCACTTGTCCACAGCTGAGGTATTTATAATTGGGCATTTATTACTTGTGATAACTATCACTTTTGTACATTTCAGTGTAGAGAATGTATGTGGCCTTATTCTTGGATACACCCATTAGTTGTGTTTCATATTTAATACTAGGTTAGGATTAAATGTAGTGATCAAATTTATATCCTCTCTGCAGCTCAGTTTATACTAACATAACTGACAATTCAAATATTCCTTCTAAGAAGGAATACATTTCTTCAAGGATCCTTTCTAGTTTATAGCAGTGAGGTAGCTGGACATAGCTGTCTGCAGGGCAATTTTCCCAAGTTATTCCTGCTTCTGAAAAACGCTATCTTTAATCTGACCAAAGACCTCTCTTTAATTTCTCTTTAGATGTTGTTACATACTTTTCAGACTGTTTTTAGAGATTCTGCCTACACAAATATGGAATTGGCATTTCAGTTCAGTTAAACTGAGACTTAGGACGTATATTGGGGTGTAAGCAGAAGTTTCTGTCTTTCAATTCTTGTTCTTGGGCTATGAGAAATTCAAGAGGAAGGGTTTGAATAGTGAACCTGAGCAGGGACCTTTGATCTCACTGAATAATGTTTCAGTGTTTCTCTTCAGTGGTTTATTCTTTGTTGGACTAGTTCCTAAACTGCTTCACTGTATGGCCATGGTGTGATTCAAAAGTGGAAAACTGTATACTGCCAGAAAAAAACAGAAGTGGAGATTTCCAGTGCTTTTTTCAACAGCCTGTGTTTGTCTCAACTCTGTCACCTTTTTGTGGCCTGTGTCACTGTTCCTGATAGCAGTATCCAGCCATGGGGGCCCATAACATGCCTTATATGGAAAGCCTGGGGTTCATGGCGAAGGTAAGATCATTGGTCTGGACAGCTGACTTCAGGCCACCTCCCAGTACTGAACACATACTGGGGTGTGTAGCTTTCACAGTGGCTAATCTGAAGTAATGACAGGAAAAATGCTGCAGAGTGCAATCAGTTGTTTTTAAGTTGCTTTTTCTACTATCCTCACAAAAGCTCAAGTGGAACCACCCAGTGAAACTCACCATGACCTGACTGATCTCTTTTTCTGCTGCCAGAGTTCTTAAAACATAGATGAGGGGTCAGATAATTGTAACTATTAATATTTCCTTTCTACATGTTGTAAGTAGGCAAAGCAGGTTACACTATTGTAAAGAAAGCTTCCTTTTATTCTAATTTGCCCTGAATCGAGGTTCTAGCTCTGTCCCTTAAATGTTCAGAAAGAAGCCAGAGGGGAAAATGTGTTTGTAAAAAAATAATTGAAACTCTTAAGATGCAAAGCAGAGAGTAAATACTGTGAAAGCTAAAAAATGAGATCCTGTTGAGACTGGAAAGAAATCAGTTCAGCTTCCTCATTTATTCTACAGCTCTCCTGGAATGTGGTCTTTACACAACATGCCAGCTGGTTACCTGAGCTGAGTTACCAACAGAAAGGGTATGTCAACAGGCAACAGGTATGTCAATTGCCTAATGGCACTGCAGAGTCAAATGGTGAAATTATCAGCAATCATCTTCCATGTCACGCTCAGAGTACAGTTCTAATCATCCTTTCGTGTTAAGCAGTAAATGCATTTGGCTTGGAAAAGGAGGAGCAAATCAGCGTTACAGGCACACAACTCTGAAAAACAAATCAATAAAGCAGAGAATTAACACTTGCTTCATTGTTAGGAAGGATTTGCATGTCTTCTCATTAAATACTCAAATAACAGAATGACCATAGCAATGTGACACAGATTATGGTAACCAATGTCTGGGAAAGGAGAAGTTACAAAGACTGAGCTTTTCAGAAATGCAGAGTATCTGACTTGTGACATCAGCTTCTCTGAAATTCAGGCTTGGAATGTCTCAACGTAGCAGTGTCATCTGACACTGTGTTCCTAAGGCTTTATATTCTAGGAATACATATTTCTCTTACCTACACAACTTAGTAAACAATATTGTGTCACATAGGCAGAAAGAACATCCTTCTGCTTTCATGGCAGGAGCAGCCTGTGTGTATGACATAAGGCCTTACACACCATAGTGGGCACTGCTATGTGTGATAGGGGCACTATTTCACTCATCCTTCTTGCAACCCTTAGGAAATCATCAGCTTGAAGTTTTGCTGCTTTTACTGCTGTTTCTGAATCTCTTCTCATCACCAACATACCCACACATCATAGCAGCTTGGAAGAACAAAGCCATTCACTGCACATGCTCTGAGAGACAGTCGTTTGCATTACAGAGACATTAACCTGGAATGCAAGTGTGTGCATAGGTGGGATGAGAAGGGAATAAAATACAGTTCATTACACAGTCATATAAATGCAGAGGCTTTTTCTCCTGCTCACAACGGGCCTCCTCTCACAGCACTGAGGCACAACATTCGGAGTGATCAAAAATGGCTGAAACTAGAGGCAGTGCCCCTGCTCAGGAGAGAAAGTGGGTGATTTCAGAGCCTGGCCGAAAGCAGGCACTCTATGGAAACAATGTGGTCAGGTAGCTGGAGGTTTATTTCTACAGTTTTTCTCAATTTGCACTAGAAACCTGAGTGAAGATTTTCAAAATTACATCTATATTCCTTTTCAGAATTAATTTTCAGATTTCAATAGTCTGGCCAGCAGTTAATGACAGTTGCCAATGAACAGTTGCCAGTGGCCAGCAGGTGAGAGACTACAGGTTGGTTGATACTTTGCTTTATTTTCAGGTGTTGCCCAAGGATATCAGAAGATGTGAAGAGTTTGCTCACTTCGAAAATTTCTTCCATCTTAGAGAAGGAAGAGAGATAAAATTAGGACTCTTTAGATGTGGACACCAGACAGGTGTAGATTTGGTGAAAAAATGTCATAGTGGTTATACATATGATTCAGGAAGAAAATGTGGAACACTGATTCTGATGGGGAAAGGAAGATGGAGGAGTGAGTGCATTGAGGTTAATAGGGAAGTGCAAAAGAGACTGTAGAAGAAAGGATAGGAAAAATTAAAGTAGGAAAATTATTTTTTCCAAAAAAGAAAAACTTCTGATGAAAAAGTTTAGAACTTGTACATATTTTAAGGCATCCCTGTAACCTTCAGAGAAATTGCATGAATGGCAGTCAAAATTAGGAGGGGAGAAGTTCACAGAATTTTTTTTTTAACTGTTCTGATATGTTTCACAATTTAAGAATACATGGTCTAACCAGAGTATGTGAAATGTCACACTATATTTTCTTCTGTTTTGCTGTTTCCTGTGAGATACAAACAGTGAGAGAATTTTTCCCAATCTGGTGTTCTCTTCCAGAAATGAACCAATCACAATTAGTGGGCCAAAAACCAATCCACAAGGAACAAACCTTTCACTCTTGCTATATGCAACCACTGGCATAGTTAGTTTTTAAGAAATATATTCATGTCATTATTAAACCAGTATCCTGCAATAGGAAATAATTAACATTCAGAGCAACATCAAAAGGGTCAGAATCTGTTTAATTGAAACATTTTAGAAAAGCTGCCAAATATTCTGAGGAATGAATTGCTGTACATGTATTCCTATGGGAAAATATTAAATGAAATAGTTATAATGTGACTGCCAGCACTTACTATAATCATAAATGAGCATCAAGGAGTCAGTTGTTAATCAGGATTAGAGATTAAACAGAGACAACCTGCCAAATATTGACCATTTCCACCTAAGGCAGTTTGTGAAGGAAACCTCTTCATTGAAATCTTGAACATGATGCACCAGTCCTAAACAAGTTTCCTGTGGAAAACCTTGGCTGAATGCAGAAATTCAGATTTATACAGGGAAATGTGCACATTTTTTCTTCTGCACATGATATTCATTCCTTCTTTTGCCTCCTACAGACTATAGACTCAGCTTTTTAGCCCACTTGCAGCAACAAAATAGGCTAAAGCTGATGACTGCAGAAAAGTCAGATGCTTAAGACATTATTAATTAATAAGACCTAATAATTCCTGAATAAGCAAGGCTAGTGCAGAGAAAATAAAAGGAATCCACTGGAAGAATGAGAAATGGTTTTATAAGAACTGAGGAAAGCTGGTATGCCATTCTTCTGTAGAAATCCTTACTGTAGCTGAACCAGCAGGTTTGCTTTTTTCTATGTGGAATTACTTGCTGTACTGATGATACAATTTCATGCAAATTCTTTAATAAACTTCCAGCATAATTTGCTGTAGCAGTTAATTATTTTATCTTGTCAAACCAGCAGAAACATGAATGAAAATTCATTGCACATTCTGTAGAGAGGAATCCTGCTCAGGAAAGGCCAGGAGTAGAACAGCAGAATGCTGGCAAGCAGGAACCAAGGTGTATGAGGAGCAGCCATGGAGGAAGCTGACACAGCAATGTGTTATCCTGAGAATATGATGTTGTCCTAAGTACACCGTTCCCTATGCCTTCAAAATGTGAAATGAGAGGCAAATGTTTTCCACTTTGTTACTTTACAAAACACATGGAAAGATGTGGAGTCTTGTTCAGCCAAAGACATGGGCATTGGCAATACAGTGCTCACGTTTCCCCATGCACCCTGCCGTTGCAGCAGTCATGAGGTGTGCTTGTCCCACAGCCCAGGCTGGGTTAATGTTAATGGCTACCAAGAGCCTGGACGCCACAGGAGTAAGAATTTCTGGGCCAGCTCTGTACTAACTCAGCTAGCCTCAGTTTAAGATAATGCTCATATATCTAGGCTGCTCTTCACACAGAAGCTAATTAAAATAAAGTGTGTGTCCTGTGTGTTTGTGTGTCAGAGGCAGATACCCAGCAGCAGCACAGACATGCTTCCATATTCCACATAAGCAGTTAGTGGTGTGCCAGTAGTCATCAGGAAACACACATGTGCTCACTGATAGAGTATAAAGCTGAACAGTATCAATTTCATCACTTGTTTTAATGTCTGTGTTTCTTTACACACAGGTCAGAATGTGTCCTGTGTTTACCCGTCTGCAGCTTTATAAATCCTTTTGTTAAATAGGAAAATTCTAGTGTTTAAAACAATATAAGAGAAAACAAATTAATCCCATTGGGTCAGCAATACTAAATTGTAAAGACTTACCAAGGATAAATGTCATGAGTCACCTCATAAAAGTGCTCATCAGATAATATCTAAAGTGCAAGTAAAAGAAGGAAATTAAAATAATTTGGTCTTACAACATAAAAAAATATACTTCTCAAATTCTGATATTTATCTTTGCTCCACTTAGGAAATACATATCTCCATGCTTTTCAACTCTAATTTAGTTATTTTTAACTCTTTTAACAGAAGTAGCTAAGGCTTATGATATATAGAGCTATTTCTAATAGCAAAGCAATTTGTTGAAGGAATAAGGCACTTTTATGAAATTCTGTTAATTTTTACAATATGTATCCAAAGCTGTATGTCACTTAGTGTAGAAGGAATCAAACAGAGAGGAGAAATATGTTTCTTTAAGTACTTGTAGGTAAACTCTTCAGCTTCGTTGCTGCTCACAAACTCTGTATCTCATCTTAGTTTTTCTCCCAGTCAGCTCAAAGCACTTCCCTACTTGCTTCTGGGTATCACTTTGATGCTTTTATCATGCTTTCTCTCAAACTGACAGCATTCACCAAGCAACAGTCAGTCTCCTGTATTTGCAGCAAGACCTCAAGAAGTGCACTTGGCCATGTAGCTCCAGTTCTTTACCTGCCTTGTGTGGGGCCTCTGCTTTTAACACAGCTCTGATTGTTTCAGCTATACATTCCACAAACGGACTGAATTGGTTTTACATTTTTCCTATAGAAAAGGCTTCTTTTCTATCTACTTGCTTCCCCTGTATTATGTAGAACTCTGGTAACTGTGCTCTCCATATACTTTTCTTAAAAACATTAAAAAAATGTTTACAAATAGGGAAAGGAATAAAATAGGGAAAAGAATAGAATTGCCTGGCCTAAATTTTAACCTTAAAATTTTGGAGTAGAATGGAGTTAAGGATATCTGTTTGGCATTGGACAACCATCATCTTGAACTTGCCATTTATGAAAATTAAAAATGAAAGTTTCGAGAAGCTGAACTTAGTATTTTATTTAAACTATGATTCATTATACTTAGTAGTATACATAACTGTCTTCTCAAGTTTCGAAAGGACTGAGGGAAAGGTAGCTCTGAAAAGCTGGAAAAGTAAGAAAAAGGAATATAGCACCATGCCAGCAAAACCAAAATATGTATATATTTATATAATAAATTTATAATAAATGATACTTCCTTCTTTTCTACCTCTGATATTTTTTCCCTCTCTTTTCCCATTTTGCTGCTTTTTCTTCCCTCCTGTATCATATATTCTCTGCTACGGATGACATAAGTCCATGCTGCTCACCACCTGTGTAGTTTAAATACCTACTGATAATTTAAGGTGCTTGAAAGAAACTGAGTTTCCCTACATACTGGCTTTTGGTATCACTTCACAGTACCATGGCCAAGTGTCTGGGCAGCCCTGAGTACACCAGAGGCTCCTCACCATGGCCTTGACCACCTCCCTTGCTGTCAGGGCTCTAGAAGTGCTTCCTAGGAAATTACATCTGCTGCTGAGGACACACTGGCACACCTTGTAAACACAGATGTGTTGTGGAGGGAACTGCTTAGAATTGTACAGGCTGGAATAAGTTAATAAACTGAATGCTAAAATTCTTCAGGCACATATGTAGTTCCTTGCAAATGAAAAGCTCTTCCTAAGTGCTGAGCATAGTCAGTGAATTTTTAATATAATAAAATCTTAGGCCTGTTCTACTGTACTCATTGGTATTTAATCAGTTTAAATGGAAACAGTATATGATTATAAAGACTAAAATTATTCTAAACAGGACAAACTTGAATTCTCTGTCTTAGTAAATAGAAAGAAATATTATACTTCAATAAATTTACATATAGCTTGCAAAAACCTTAGCTGAGCAAATATTTACCAATACAATAAAGCTTTTGCTTAAATATACTTTTTTACTCATGGGAAGTTTCAGAAATTTTAGCCTGTTCTCCAGATTGAACATTTTCTATTTCTGAATAATTTCAGTCTATTACTGCATCTTGGCTGTAAAAAACTGCATTAGAAAGCTTGTGTTTTAAAAATCAGCATCTTCTCCAGCCCTACTAAATCATGGATGCACATCCCTGATGCTTAGTTTTTCTAAAAATTTGCTTCCTCAAAATTTCAAGTCCACATTACATTTGATCCACAGGTCTTCATTTTAGGAACAAGCACAAATTGTTAGTGCCATCTTGGTAGCACAAGCACCAGTTATTACCTCCTGCTTCTCTCTCCAGGGTGCCACAGAGCCACCATTTTGCCACAGATCCAGCTTTGTAAGGTTGGCATTTTCCCCAGGGGCCATGAAATTCAATGTTTCTGCACACAGAATTCAGCATTTTCTAGTGTCTGGCAATCACTGTCTGTATCTGTGTGCCACTGAGGCTTACTTGAAACAACTACTTTCTGTTTCATTTTCCCTGCATGAGGTCAAGTACATTTTTTGACAGATTGGTAGGGAGTAGTTAGACATCTGGAGAGGACCTTGTATCTCCATAAAGGAAAGCTAAAAGCATAGATGCATATACAAGTACACAGGCTGGACAACAGCGTGTGAAGGAGGAGGGGGTAAAACTGTGTAGCTACAGACACTCTTGCTCCACTCTGAGACTGAAGAGGGTTCTGTGCTGAGTTAGCTGGACTTCACACTCTGCAAACTGAGCCTTCAGGAGCAGAAACATCTAACTTAAAAATGAACAGCAAAACCCAAACTCTAGTGCAGTTCATGTTCGTGTCATCTAGTCCAGCATACTGTATAGTACTGCAATTCAAGTTTTATGCACGTACCTTTTATTAATGCCCTAATCTTGTTGGTTTGCCTGAAGCACGGCTTGTTTTTTTACTAAAACATATCTTCCAAAACAGCATCCAGTCTTAGTCAGAAGACATCAAGAGACACAGTACTGATTACCGCCACTGGGAATTTGTTTCAGTGATTCTCTAGTTTCATTTGTTAAGACATTTGAGCTGCTCGCATCTTTGTTTACTAAAGAGCTGTTCAGTACCCCCTATTTTCTTCTTGAGATACCGTTGCTCCTTTTTCCCAGCTTGCTGCCCAGAGTTCATTGTTAAAAGTAAGAGGGATTAAAAGTATGAGGGAGTCCTGCACCTTTGAAGAGATGTTTATTAAAAGAAAAAAAAAAAAAGTAAATGTCCCATTTTGCTGAACTCAGAAGAATCATCAATCAGAGTTTTGTGGTTTGATTTGTTTTGGCTTTGTTTTTTTCTTAAATAAACCATTGGTCTAAAAGCTGTATCAAAGCTCTATCAAAGCTCTGTCGTCTTGGCATTTACTCAGGACCTCAATATCATTGTCTATATTACAGTGACTGTTTCTTTGCTGTTTCATCTCTGCATTTCTACTCCCGCTGTTCCACTTCAATACACTTTCCACCAGCTAATGACTGAATCTAGTTTTCAGCCTCTGTCCCTTGGGAAAACTATCTGAATATGGGGTTTAGCATCTGCTCAATCCATGCCATCTGGCTGGAGGGAGAGGTGGTGGCTTGTGCTGTTTTTTTTTTTTTTTGTAGGCTGCAGTGTCTGTTGGGCTGGTGGCTACAGAAAGGAGTTTAGTGGCTTCTTTATAATCCTCCCTGAACAAAATTTCAGCAAAGTTTACCTTAGGGGTAAAGCCAACTCCCTTCTGACTATAGGGGATTAAAGGGAGCTATGCAACCACAGGATGGGCAGGCTATGGCATCCTGCTCTCTCAGCTAAAGGCAGCCTCAGAGCAAGGACTCGGTAAGGAACTTCTCACTAAATCCTGCTGCCTACTAAATCTCTGCTTTAGTACTGACGTACAGTAATCAAGATTTATCACGACTTTTGTCTTGCACCTACCTTGGACATTTCAAATACATCTTGCACAGAGGAAGAGAATAAACTCTTAGTCTCAAATAATTGTTGTGGCTATTTTACACAATCCAGTTTGTAAATACTTAAAACCTGTAAATGTTAGGACTGTCCTCTGGCAACATAGCATCTATCTCTCCAGCACTAAGGGGAGGGTCAAATCATTTTCGGCTGCTCTTTTTGTTTTCAGTTCCAAGATTCCAAGTCTTTTGCCACAACACCCTGCTGTGAGCTTATGTCAACCTGCATGCCCATGGTATCCCTGACAATCCCTTCAGTCTACAGAAACCTGCCTGCATTTCCTGTTCTTGAGCATGTCATTTCACATTTGTTTGCATTAAAGTGCATTTCTGTTTGTTGTTCAGGTTACCAGTTTGTCCCGTTCATACGGGACTGATTTGCTAATCTTATTTGATCCTTGCAATGATCTCCAGTGGTTTTTATATTTATTTCAAAACTGTCTAAAGTATCAAATAGCAAAGAGTCAGCCGGTGCCATCAGTAGAAATCCAATAGAAACCGGTCCCTTAAATAATCACTTTTCACTTATCACCTTTCTACTGAGAACTGTAATTTAGCCAGTTCTTAATCCCTTCAATTTCTGCTCAGCGTTATAGCTTACCATGACACTTTAAAGCAAAGAAATGTATTTATTCTGCAGCATTTTCCCAGCCAAACTAGAGACCTCTTCAGACAATCACCTTTGTGTGACAATTTTACACCAAATCATGAAGACTCTCATTGATTGCATTTTGTAGTTTCATATCTGAATCCCATTCGAGCTTTTTCTTTTAAGACTTATATATACAGTTATTTGCAGTCTTCACATATGGGCACAATATTTCTCCATGTGCTTTTTCCTTCTTGTTGCCGTCTTTGATTTAGCAGAAGTAGCTCCAGAATAGCTTTTGGTGCTGGTGATCCATATGCTCACTCTATGTCCAAATGCCCACTGGATTTGTTGGCTTAGTAGGTACCTTCACTTAAAATTATCTTCTTCCAAATCCTGGGTTGATATTCTGAATGCTGTTGATGCAGGAATGCACCTGCAGTCTTTGCAGAACTAGAGTCAATTTGGATGCTGTCAATTCTGTTCTGGCACAGACCAACCAATAGCAGCATTTATTAGTTACTGTCTTTTTGGGGATATGTAGATGGTGCAAAAATGTATGCAAAATGTTTTAGAAAGATCTGGTGAAAGCACCCAAGCCTGACGAGGCTCCAGCAGGATTTTCAATAGCTGTGCTCCTTTCTATACGCAATTGTTGGCTTCTAGCTTTTCATTTACTGTACAGAGAATGGTACCCCAGAAAGGCATACTTGCCAAGCAGTGCTCTGCAGTCAGTTCCAATGGAGCATACTGCTTTATTAAAGCTGACAAATATTGTCTTTGTTGTTGTTCCAACTTTCCAGGGAAAATATACATGACTGCTAAACCCAGGACAGTCTACAAGAGAATGTTTATCGTCAGGAGTAATTGTGACCAATCTATATCCCACGTTTGAGGCCTGCACAATACCACATTGGCCTTTTAGGAGATAATTTGAGAAGCTCAGTTCTTTCATAGTGGCCTGAGGTTGTCTACAAGCATTCATACACAACAGAATACATTACTGGGCAGATAAGCTCTGTGGCAGGTATACATTTTTTTTCTGTTTTGAGACCAAGAATTTAATGAGGCTTGTCTGGCTAAGGGGCATATTTCTCCCCAATGTTAACTCTAATGATTTGAATTTTTACTTAAAAATTCTTATATCAGCTCATCTGTTGCATCTTGAAAGATATTTATGCTTTGGTAGGACATTTTCCTGCTGTGAGGTTAGTTAGTGTTATTTCTGGACATGCAAAGATGTGAATGTAAACACTTGATATACAAGTGTTTTCTTTTTCAGAGTACTCAGACTCTGGACAATTGCTTACATCTCTGCATAACATTTTTTGTCCTTCTCACTTTTGTATACAAATGGTAACAGCTCTTGCAGAAGCTTCTCTAGCCACAGCCCCTCTGCTGACAATGGTTCGCATCCCATTGTGCTTTTCTTCACAGCATTTTGCATCTGTATATCTGACAAGGGGTATTACCAGCACATCGTGAGCCCTTTGTCACTTGAAGTACTTATTTTTCTTTTTAAAGAAGATATATTCCATCTCATAAACTGGTAGATTAACTCAGTATCTGTGTTCTCTCAGCATAGCAGCGTTATTGCTTTGCTCCTTTGATACAAAGAGTACTGAGATTTGATCTGTGCTGTGACACAAAAGCCTGGAAAAGATTTTGCTGTAGCATTTTAAAATGGTATTGAACCTACTGTGTTTCACTTTTTAAAAAAATGTTGGGCTACATCTAGAATTGGGAGTGTGACTGCAGCTCTGGGCAACTTCCAGATCACCCTGTGACATCATGTCCTGAAATTATGCTATACTGCCACTTGGGTCTGCTGGGTCTGCCTGTCCCCTGGACTTATTTAGAAAGCCAGCCATTCATGGCTGCTTTACTGTTTAGTTTTATAAATGAGGCACTCATTTTAATATTTGCAATTAAAAACCAAACAAAGCCACCCACGTATGTAGTGTAAATCACTGATTTTTGCATTATGTAAAAAAACCCACCAACAAGCCTGTAGTGAGAGAAACTGAAAAATCCAGGTTTTGGTACAGCAATGATGTAAAAGTTACTAATTTGGAAAATACATATACAAAAGGAAGTCTGTAAAGCTCTTTCGTATATGAACAGACATTCTAGATAAACCTGACTACTGCAGATTTTGCCAGCTGAGATGATACTGATTATCCAGTCTTAGGCCATTCTCTTGGCTGGTGGCCTTCCAAAGGTTTCAAGACCACTAGGACAGTAGGGTGGTAAAGGGAATCAGGTTTTAATGTGGCATTTACTAAAATAATGTAACTTACCTAGTGAAGAGACAGCGTCCTTCAAAGTTTCATAACTGCTATCATTATTAACTTATATTGCCATACATATTTGCATTTCTACTTTTTTATTTGATTCGTAGTTCCTTTGTTAACATGCTTTCATTTCAGAGTTGTTCCAGGGCAGAATGTTTGTGAAACTTTTTTCCTCAATTTTTTTATCTGACTGTTCAATAAACTCCTCTGACGAAAACAATGCTCAAAATTTCAAGTATATCACTGCATGCCATTATCCCAAATGAAAAGACAAAACTGTGAATGACTCATTATACTACAGATTAAATTCTACATTTCACTACGCACCTAACTTATAAACTGCTGTTGCTTATTTTATTGTGACTGCTCACGTACAGTGAAATTACTCAGAGCCTAAATGCTTGTAGGATGAAGTCTGCAGAAGTGACTTACAGAGGATCAACTTAAGCAGTCCTATTCTGTGTCAGTCAGCCCCTCCAGAAATTACTGCTTTGTTTTCTGTCAAATTCTTGACACATCTTTGCAAATTTTGGTGTTTTGTTTTGTTTTGTTTTGTTTTTTTGGTTGGGTTTTTTTGGTTTTTTTTTTGCTAAAACTAGCAGAACAAAATACTGATTGATAATAATAAAATAACCATGAGCCCAGGGATGTGCCCTCATGGCCAAGAAGGCCATTGGCATCCTGGGATGCATCAAGAAGAATGTGGCCAGCAGGTCAAGGGAGGTTCTTCTCCCTCTCTACTCTGCTCTGTTGAGACCTCATCTGGAGTCCTGTGTCCAGTTCTGGGCTCCTCAGCTCAAGAGGGACAGAAAACTGCTGGAGAGAGTCCAGCACAGGGCCACCAAGATGATCAGGGGACTGGAGCATCTTCCTTATGAGGAAAGGCTGCAGGAACTGGAGCTGTTTAGTCTGGAGGAGACTGAGGGGGGATCTCATTAATATTTACAAGTATATAAATGGTGGATGGCAGGAGCTTAGGGCATCATTTTTTTTTTCTATTTTATCTAGTAACAGGACAAGGGGTAACAGAATGAAGCCGGAACACAAAAAAGTTCCATTTAAACATAGGAAAAAACTATTTCCCTGTTGAGGTGAGGGAGCCCTGGCACAGGCTGCCCAGGGAGGGTGCAGAGGCTCCTTCTCTGGAGGTTTTCAAGACCCACCGGGACACGTTCCTGTGTGACCCGATCTAGGTGGACCTGCTGTGGCAGGGGGTTGGATCAGGTCCCTTCCAAGCCCAACCATTCTACGACTCGGTGCTTTTCCCAAATGCTAAGCACGGGGCGCGCCCCAACCCGCGCCTCCCCGCGTCGCTCCTTGCTCACCGGCCAGCCGAGCCGCTCGCAACACCAGCAGCGTTACGTGGCAGCACGAGGGGCTTTCGATAAACCGACGAGCTGCACGTGACGCTGAGGCGACCGACGAGCCCGCGCCAGGGCGTGTGCCGGGGCAGCCCTGCGCCGGCCTCCAACGCCTGTCCCGGCCCCGCCCCGGGCGCGCGGCGGCGGCCGCCAGACTACAGGTCCCGTGGNGGCCCCTGCCCTCCGCCTCCCGCTCTTCCCCCCTGCGCCGCCGCCGCCATGGACCCCAACACCGTCATCGAGGCCCTGCGGGGTACCATGGACCCGGCGTTGCGGGAAGCCGCCGAGAGGCAGCTCAACGAGGTGAGGGCGCCGGCGGGGCCTGGGCCGGGGCCGCGGCCGCCGCCGTACGGGAGAGTACCGGGTACGGCGGGGCGGCGGCGGCGGGAGCGGGCCGAGGACGCGGGGCTGAGGGAGCGGGAGCAGCCCGCCACCGCCACCGCCAGCGCCGGGCTCCCTCGACCCCGTCCCCACCGTGCCCTCGGCCCCTTCCCGCCACCGGGCCCTTCCTGGTGTCACCGCGGGCCGGGCCCGGCCGCCCGACGCGCATTGTCCCCGGCACATGGCAGCGGGGCCTCCAGCTGGGGCCAGGCCAGGCCATACCGTGCCGGGCGGGGCTGCTCGAAGTGCGGGGGTTAGCGGCAAAAAAACAGCCGGCCCTGGGGAGAAGATCCTCTTTACCTTTCTTTTTGGTAACAAATTATTTCAATTGTGTTCTTGCTCGGTCTGGGAGCGGATAATCTATAGAGAGATGTTAAAAATCGTCAGTGGCTCAGAGGCTGAACCCAGTCCTGCCAGGGACTAAGGGCAGTCTTTGAATGTGAAAGATGGTAATTTATCAACAGAAAGGAGGTTAGCAAGACCCTCATCACTTTATGCAGCCTGTTACCATAAGAGTGACCTGGACTGAGTTCATAAATAAGTCTGGTAGCCTGGTGTTGTTTGGTGTTCCCACAAATCCTTTGGACTCTGGGTCCAGCAACGCAATCAAGGTAGGTGTGCTTTCTGGGTGTAGTGTCTGACACGTGCCCAGAAGATGGGTGAAGACAGAGTTCCCAACCCAGCTGTGTCACTCGCTTAGACCTCATTCATGTGTCATATTGGGATATAATGAAACCACAAGGTCCTAGTTTCATAGGTTTCAATTTCAGAAGAAGGTTGTATTTTTGTTCCACTTGAATCTAGCTGGTAGATGAAAAGTTTTATTTATTGATGAGACACAGCTAGAGAACTTTCAGACTTTTCGAAAGAAATAGGTGTTCTGGACTCGGAGAACAACTGATAGCTTGATGGAGGAGGGAAGGATAAGGCCCCGTGGCAATTCTTGTGGCACCTTTAGTTGATCTTTTACTAAAATGTTTTTCTTTGTTGCTCCTAAACAGACTTCAGGCCTGTCAAAATACATTAAATGCAACAGATGTTTAGTAGAGCTTAGATAAAGGTGGGGCAAATGTTCTGCCTGATGGTAGAGAAGCTTTAAAAAACTAAAGCTAAAACTTCTCAAAAGAAAGAGTAATTAAGCTGAATTTCTGCGTGTTATGTAATATCTTAATGGCAAATAAATGCTAGTTACGTTTGAGATGGATAGCTGTAAAATGATTCAATGTACAAATGTGGTTTGTATAAGGTAATTGTCTCGTCTTTTCTGTATACTTTGCTAAAAAGTATTTTGGCATTCCTTCTTTAAACAAAAAATGAAAATCATGTAAGATGGGAATTTCTATGAAATCTTCATCTGGCCCAAAAATGCAATTTTTTCTGTTCTATGCATGTTCATGTCTATATACATATAGTAACTTGCTTGAAACCTATTTTAGCTATTTTCTGCAGATATTGGGTTGCTGCGTGCAGGAAGTCACATTCTCTGCCAGTTGGGATCTTCAGCAAATAGCCAACTCTGTTGCGTGAGGGATCACGCTCACCAGCAACTGGCTTTTGTTCACACTTTCGAATCAAACCATTGCGAGCTATCATGTACTACACAAGTATTAAACTGGTACAAAATCCATATATCTGTATGCCTTTAAAAACGCCAGACACTGGTGAACCAGTGCATAAGAATTCTTTATTGCTGGAAATGTAGCCTCACAGACTTTTTGTGATAAAAATATTGGTTAAACCCGAAATCTGCTGGTACTTGTACATACTTGTAGTTTGTCACACTGATGGTCTTGAGTTAGTGTAAGTTTATTGAAGTCACACATTTGCCTGCAGGATACTGATCTACATTTGTTAACTGTTAAGGCAATTGTGTTACCAGTTAATACTGTATGTCAGGTATGCAGGTCTCTTTCTCTGTAAGAAGGAATTCACGCAGCAGTTAACACTGTTCTTGCACACAACCAGGCACACAGAAGTGTTTTTGTAATTTTTTAGTAGTTGTCCTTGATTGACCTTTTATTTAGCTTCAATTTGCCTGAAGTACCTCTGTTGAGCTGATGAGACTTGTTTTCAGTAGAATGGTCATTTTACCTTACCAGAGAAGAAGTTACTGATTAAAGTAATTGATATTCCTAATGAATGGAAGATTTAAGTATGTAGATCTGTCTTCATCATACCCTATCAATTTCCACTGACTGGAGGAGGGAACCGGGATGTATGGTTCTTTGCCAAGGTTGAAGGAAAAATAACAAAGCCTGGACATATCAAGTCATTAATTGTTCTATGCTTTATTTCTTCTTTCACTTAAGTTTCATCAGGTTATATCACTTGCACATAAAACATGGGAACTTTTAGTGTCGAGAAATACTAAAAAAAGTGCAAGTGCTTCAGTCTTTTCAGTTCTACCTTTGCTCACTGTGAAAATAAGCCATAGGGAGTGATACTAGTAGCTTTTGCATCCAACAGCTTCTCATGTGATTTCCAGCCGATGATGTACCCTGAAGTGTTTGCCCATCTCTGTCCCCGTTTTAGGGGGGAAAGTTGTGCTTTACATGGGCTTGGAATCACACTCTTCAAGTAAGCTACTGGAAAGCAGCAAGAAGACGTTGTGGCCTTTTGAAACAGTCTTTGTACTGTGTGTATAAAGTGTTTCCCAGAAATGGTGATGAAAATGGATATTTTTAACTATGCAGCTATGGCATGACACTCTGAAAATAATACACAGTGTTGTTTCATCTTTTAATATCAAGATATTTATAAAGGTACAGTTGCTGGATAATACTTTCCTAGCAAGTTTCTTACTTGTAATTCCAGGGAATTTATAGCTTTGCTGTTAATGTACGTCTTGCAAGTATCTGAGAAGTAACCTCAATGTGTATAAGCAATTAAGACATCTTTTTAGACTAAGAACCCAGTTTTTTGTGCCTAAGAATGTTGATTGGGTGTTTTGTTTTAGTTTTTTTTCTTTTTTTAAAGCAGTCTTCAAAACCTCATAATTTTAAGTCAAAGCTTAGCAGAGTTTGCTTAGGAAAATGTTATCCTGTTGCTCTGCTGAAAAAGTGCTTTTCAGACGTTCCATTAAAGCTTTTTCATGTTCTAATATGAGCAACAGGGAAGGGAAAAATGCATTAGCTTGTTGACTAGTCACCATAGCATGCCATCAGTTTAACAGAATGCAGTAGGACCTAGTTCAATGTTTTTGTTGCCTGCTTAATAGAAACAAATGTTAAAATAATGGAATGATTAAATTAAATGATTGGACTCTAGCTACTGGAAGCTTTGGAGTGAAAGGCTGTCAAAGGGGTAAAGCAAGCTGCTTATTATGTGATGCCTTTCACTTGGGAGTTTCCAAGTGCTGAAATGGTACATTTTGGATACTTCGAGGTAGGTGTTCATGGTGCTACCTGCATCTTCATTTTTTTTAACCTTTTCTAATGTGATCTTCACGTGTAACCTGTATAGCTGTATATGATCATGTGAGTAAGAGCATGAATTTCCTGGCCCTGATTATCAGATCGTGACTTCTCTCTTAAAGTTGTTAATATGACACTTTATCAAAAGTACTTGATTATTTTCACTTCCTCTATCTTCCTGTTTTGGCTTGTGTTTGAGAGAATGGTTTTAAACTGCACGTGCCAAGGTGGGTCAGACACCAGGAACCGCCTTGAGGGCAGTGAGAAACCGAGGGAGTTTTGTGTCCATTAGGAGAAAGAGTCTTGATTTGTTAACCAGTAGATAAAATTCTAGCAGACAGGGTGATTTGCCACCTTGTCAGGCCTTAGCAAATAGTTACTGCATATGCTTAGCTAGCCTTTACTAAGCACATTCCTTTTTCCTCTGCGAACGGAAGAGCAAATAGGCTTCAGAACTTGCAGATGGTATTTGCTGAAATGAGCATCAAGGATGCTTGCAAGATCTGGTAAGCATGTATGTATATTTTGTGGACTTTCTACTGGATTTACATCTATGTTATATCTGCATAAGAGGTGTCAGAACTAGTTTGCAAAAACCTGAGGTCAGAATGACTTCCACACCTGCTGAGGTCTTAAAAAAGAATTGAAAGTGTGATACTGGGTAGCTTGCTGATTCAGCATGGCCTTACTTTTCTACTAAAAAAAACCTGTTTCATTTCACCATAGTAGTTGTGTCCTGTTATGGTCTAGATAAAAAATGCATGTTATATTTTTTTCAGAATTGAAATGGGGGAGATATGTTGAATTTTGTATCTTTTCATCTCTCTTAAAAATAAATTGTAACCTTTCTTTAATGTGTTACTTAAAATAACTATATAAATAACCTAGGGTTCTAGTTCAGCAGTATTACCATTCTGTTTTACTTTTTTGTAACGGTAAAGGAGGTACCAATAGTAGTGTGTCTAATATGTTTAAATCTCAATGTCTAAGAGGAATGCATGGAAGCCTTCTTAACTGAGATGAGGCTTCTTATTTTTATCATTTAGTGGCATGCAAACTTTGTGAGAGTTATGAGTAATTCTAGTGTTCAAGATGAGTGTAACTGACTTTAATGAGTATCATTACTGGGGGAAAAGTGCTTTTCCATGTCATAATTAACTGTTGATCATTCATATGTCATGAACTGGTCTCTTTAATGTTCACTTCAAACTTCAGTTGTATTTCAAGATTATGCATCTAGCATGACACTTTTCTCAAAAGTGTGTTTTAGTACATGGCTAACAAACTGCCCTTGTGAGCAAAGACTGATGAAATATGCAAAAAGACTATACGTTCTAGAACAGGGTTTGATACTAACAGACAGTGTTGCAGCGTTTGTGGTCTGATAGAATGCATTCCTCAGCTAGTGAGGCTGCATAGCAAAGATTGCTCTTGGGAAAAGTCCCTGAATTCTTTGGCTCTTAGACAAAAAAGTCATACCAGTGACATAGCATGTTGGAGGATTTCTTAGGGGAGAGGACTTGAGATAGGTTTTGGTTCTGTTTTTTTAAAAATGTCAAGTTTAAATGGACTTTGACAGAACCTTTTGTCCCTTTACTGTTGGACTTCTCTAAATCTAATATTTATTTTTAAAGAGTACTTAAAAACAGGGAATGAGAATAAAAGACCAAGTGGTACCCATCTCAGAACTGTAAAGTCATAGAAATTGCTTCTGTTCATGATGCCATTTTAGAGTACATGAATAGCAATCATTGTGAAACCCTGATTTTAATTTTCGCATGGTGGAGCTGTGGGACTCCTACGTAGGATGCACTACTTGCCAGTGGCTTTCGCTGCAAGTACCATCAGCACATCAGATTCTTCTGGAGACTTGAGTGCTCATGGGCCATTAGAACCCTCTATGTTCAGATAATTACCTGAAAGACCTTTAATGAATCTTAATTTGCAGCTCACCTTTTGTATAGGACAATATTCTGGCTAATCACATGGACTAAACTCAAAAGCTACTATTAATCTACAACGTGTACTTTAAATGGATGTGAGTTTTTTGTTCTGTTGGTTTTTTTAGCAGTGCTGTTAATGAAGGGAAGCATGCTGTCCTGAGAGGCAGCCATTACTAATTACTAAAAATTACTAAAGATCTGAAAAGGTGAAATGGATGGATGTTCAGTATTTTTTAATGTTGTGGATACGATATCAACACTTCTGTAGGAATCTTCTTTGTTTTTTTCTGTATGCCAGTGGAACATTGGGTATATGTAAAACAGGGGAGCCAAGTGGCAGGTCATTGTAGTATCTGGTGTTTTACTTGACCATTCAGTACACACAGGCTTTCATGTAGTTGTCCTTACTCTTCAGTTTATCTGGAATCACCCATGGCATGGGAAGGTAGTTGTGAAGAGTTTGGGGAGTCCTTTATATTCCATGTAGAATGCGTGGAAGTGTTAATGTAGCTCTGCGAGAATTTAGTTATGAGCTGAGTGGTTCAAGAGGAGTCTTTGCTTGGAAAATACAAGGTGTTTTACTTTTGTGATGTTGTATTAAAAGCACAGATTATTTTTAGTCTGAATCTCTACTGTGAACCACTAAATGTGATACAATAGCTCAACCTCATGGCTGGTTGGTGTCTGATGCTTGAGACATTAATAAAGGTGATACTTTAGATTTTAAAAAGGCAAGATAGTAAAGCTGTTGTGGTCATACACTTAAAAACTTGTAGGGAAAATATGTGAGTCTCACCTAGTAATATAATGGGTGTTTTTAGGAATCTTCTGTAGCTTGCTAAAGGTGTAGGCTCAATCCTGTTGAGTGATTTTTTTTTTTAATTATCATTATTTTTTGTTTTTAATAATGGAGAAAATATTATTCTTTGGTATTAGCTTCAATGTGTGGTAGTTTTGTACATATGTCTATCTTTTGCTGTTTTTTACTTTAAAGACAAACATTTTTGTATTCAGTTTGTTTGCCGTTCACATTAGTTCTGTGATGGTTCTTCAGCAATTTCCATGGTTTTTTATTGATATGAATAGTTTTTATTAAAAGGATAACTGTAATTTATCTTGAAAAATCATGCTTAATTTTTGAAATTATAGGATTAAATACTTTTGAATTTCCAGCCCTGAGATACGTTGCAGATATTCACTATTGAAAAGGTAATTTGTAAGTTTATCATGGTTACTGTGGAAAGACATCAGTTTGCACTTGTCCATTTTATGCAGATTGCAAAATTACTTCATTTGTAGATAAGTTAAAGGTTATTGAAACTGAAAGCTTTCTTCAGCAAGCTCATAATAACACATTTAAGTACAGGAGTACTTCCGCTGACATTCATATCAGGCATATAACTGAATACCGTGCTGAATTAGGATCTGATGTCGATTGGTATGTATTGCAGGAGAAGTGTATGTACTACTGTTACTTGAGAAAATAAGGAACTTAACAGACCTGGAGCTGTAGAAATCTTAAATCTGTTCAATCAACCATTGACAGTTGAAAACAAATACTTTTTTTCACTTCAAAGTGTGTTTGCTTCTTCAAGACTTCGGGGATATCACAGAGGTGTGGATCAGGAAAATGTGTGCTCGTATTGCAGTGTCAGTTACAGCTCATCAAAATGCACACTAGCAATAAACGTTTCAGTTGGACCAGATGTGAGAGTTGCTTCTGTGGGATTTCTGCAGCCTGTAGATTTTAGTGCACAAGATGAACATGTACAACAATACTTCTGCATTTTGCACAGACTAAGTCAAGTTAGTTCTTCATTTAAAATCAGTTTTAAATAATAGGAGATAGGGAAAAAGCTATGCTGATCAAATCTGACTACAAACACATGAACAAATGTTATGTCCCAGGCTGTCCCGTTTACACTAGCATGTATAGGATGTATTTGCTTGGGAAAGATAACGCTGAAAAGAAGAACCTGGGGCTGTAGGAATGAGCTGAGCAGTGTTACACGTTTTGGAGGAATGTTGACGTCATTCCATACAGTTATACAGCTTTTGGTCCTACAAAAAGTACCCAGAAAGGTGATTTCTCATTTCTCTTTGATATGCATTCTGCTGCAGTAACCAAGACTGTTGTTTGGTTTTATAAATGTGTAGGGTAATTTCCATGCTTTTCCAAATACTTGTTTATGTAGGGAGTAATAAACTCAGTAACGAGTTAGGTAAGAAGTGTTTTCCAAAGAATTTATCAGATTAAGGTAATGTAGATCTATTCAATGTCTTCAATGAAAGGGCTGCTAAGAACGTATGAAAAAATACTGATGTGTAAGAGAAGACAAAGCAGAAATACATCTTGGCAGTTTGAGTCATGAAGTAATTGGGTTAGAAGGGACTTCTGCAGATCGTCTGGTCCAGCCCCCTGATGAATTAAAGCTGTTTTGAAGTCAGATGAGGTGGATCAAGTCTTGTCCAGTACAGAATCTCTCAAAGGGGTAAGATCTGCCTTTATAGGCAGATTGTTCAGAGCTTGGCTGCCTTTGTGAAATTTTGTTTTCTTTTATAAAATAGGAGTTGCCCGTAATGCAACTCACGTGCATTGAGTCTTGACCTTCAGGAAAATTATGTTGTTTTCCAATTACAAAAGGTAGAGTTAGTTCTTACGGATTACAGTTGCTTTTTCCCAGTCAATGTTTACATTTTTTTTATGCTTAGGAAAGGTGAGTAAAGGATGCTGTATTAATGTATTAAGAATAGTTTCTTCATACTGTAAATGTGTACAGTACAGTGTTTAGTGTGTCAGTGATATCACTCATTATTGGAAGAAAAAACATGTTTTATTTTCTTTGTAAGTGAACTCTTGCAGATGCTTACAAAGTTGCTGCTCTGCGGATGTGGATCCCTTTAGATGTCCACACTGTTGGTTTGTTGTTGCGCAGTTACGCTGGCAGTTGCTGCAGTAATGTGTAAATGGTCACTTTCGAAAGGTGAACTACGATTTGGACAGGCTTGCTTAAGGCTGAGCTTAGTTCTAAAATACAGTTGCCATCTGTTTCATGGAGTATTACCGAATTCATTCATACCTTGTAAAGGTCACTGTAAACTTGCTGCACTTTGGGGTTTTCTGGTTATTTTGAAAAATATTTGTTCTAGTCAGTATTTATTCTGAGTGAAGAACATTAAAATTACTGTAAAAGCCTGATTCCTGAAGCCTGTGTAATGATTTCTTCAACTTATTACCTTAAACAGTAGGGTTTTTCTTCCCTGATGCTATCTTCAAAATAGAGAGACCATAAAACTTTGGAGTGCTTTGGTTGATTAGCTGACTACTGTGAAATCACCCAAATTGCTGGTATTCTATCAATTGCATTATATCATTACAAAGACATTGTAAAACCTCAAGTGAGTATTCTAGTATTTGACAAACTATGGCTAACTTTTTTTTTTCCCCCCTCTTATACAGGCTCATAAGTCAGTGAACTTTGTTTCAACTCTGCTTCAGATCACAATGTCCGAACAACTGGATTTACCAGTGAGACAAGCAGGCAAGTTTGAAAGTGTTTTCTTTGTTGTATCTACTTTACTAGTGCATACACATTATAGATACATGAAGTACATGTGTAGATGCTGTTAAAGAATTCTAATGTTTTTGATCTCGAATACTCCAAAATTGGGAGTTGCTTTAATTACAGTTGTCATGCATTATAGGTGGCAACATTTGGAATGGTGTACAATGGCAGTACACTTGGTCCCACGAGGAAATTTAACTTTGTAACACCAATGTTTCTAAACTTTTTAAATGAAAGAAAACAAATTATATCTTCTGAAACCTTACTGATTTGCGCATGAGCAGTTGGTAAAAACCCTTTGGTTTCTGGGTCTTCAGAAGGTGCGTGTGAAATTTGGGAAGAGAAAGTTGCTTTATGCATTTGTACATAAGAATTAGTTTAATGGTAACTTTGTTACTAGTTTGTAATTTCCTCTTGTATTCTGTGAGTCCTTTTCTTTCCAAGTGCTGTAATCTATGTTGTGCCACATAAGCAGTTTGGATTTGGTTGACAAATGCAGGCATTTGTGCCAGCAGCCTGATTGCTACAAAGTGCTGTGGCCCTTAACTTTGGTATAAAGGAGCTCTGATTTTCTTTAGCATTTGTTCCCGTATCATAAACTTCATTACTTTTTTTTTCGCTTACAATGGAAGTTTTAGGTAGTGATTGTTGTGGATTAGCTTTGTTTTCATGAAACCATCGAGAAAACGATTACAAATAATTTTTCGGAAGTGTGTTGCTGAAATGTTCCACAGCTATTGATCTGTAGCACAGATAAAACCAATACATTTAGTATTTTTGCATGAAAACACATTCAATATCCAACTAAAAATACAGATATCCTAACACAAAGGTAAAAGAATGTCAACCTGGTAAATTATTAGATTAATAATTGGCATGGTTTGTGTATTTTGATTCTCCTACTCAAGAGATGGCTGATGAAATAATAATTATTAGTAATTTTTTTGTTCTAAAATATGCTTGTTTGCAAAATGCATGTTTGCTTTGTACTTTGAATGGCTGTCAACTGATTTGCCAGTTTTGTATCACAGGGGTTATCTACTTGAAAAATATGATAACCCAGTATTGGCCAGATCGTGAAACTTCACCAGGAGAGATTCCACCTTACTCTATCCCTGAAGAAGACAGACACTGTATTCGTGAAAATATTGTAGAAGCCATTATTCACTCTCCTGAGCTGATTAGGTATGTAGTTTTAACCTGTTGATGAATTGGTTTTGGTTTCTAACTCTTGGTTGGGGGACGTTTTGCACAACTAAGATGACTTGTGTGTTAAGTATCACTGTCACACACTGTGTTAATCATGGAATTAACATAGATAAAAGTTTTCAGCTTGTGCAGCATGTAGAAATTAAAAGTTTCTTAGATGGACATGACTATGAGGAAAGTACAGAACCTACTACATCTTCTAAACAAAATTTGAAACAAATCTAGGGTTGGGCAATATGAGCTGAATCAGCACCACAAGGATCTTACTAAAACAATTGTAGTAACTTATTTAATCATTGTGCATTTGATTTCTAGAGTACAGCTGACTACTTGCATTCACCATATTATCAAGCATGATTATCCTAGTCGGTGGACTGCAGTTGTGGAGAAAATTGGATTTTATCTTCAGTCTGACAACAGTGCTTGTTGGCTTGGAATTCTACTTTGTCTTTATCAACTTGTGAAAAATTATGAGTAAGTTATTTCTACCATATAAACCAGCAGAATTAACTTATTTCTGTGTGTTTGTGTTTTCTGTATGTATATTGTAACCATGTAGAATTGCATGTAGATTGTGTAAAGGGGATAGAAATCTGGTTTTAGAAGATTTTGAATATTTGGTATGCAGATGTTAGCTCATATATCTTCTCCCCTTAGAAATAACTGAAAAACTGCCTTCATTAGAGGGAAGAAAACAGAAGGTGTTTCAGAGCCTTAATTTGGTAGTTGTTTTTTATGGCTTGGTAGCATTAAGAAAATCTGCTCAAAGTCGTGATTTCTGCAGAAAATTATTATTTAAACCAGGTTTAGGCTCAACCAATTTGTACTCTGGGTGACAGTAAATAACTAAAGGTTTCAAAGTGTGCAATCTTGAATGTTAGGAAGTTCAGAATTAGTTGTCTGACTTGGGAATGATCATGTTGATATCCTCATCTGACCTACTATAGGAAGTCTTTATCCAAATCCACTGTTCCTTCCATATGCAAGGCATCGGTCTAGGATATAAATGAATATTCTTTGCTCTGGATCTGGCTTTGTGAAGCTAAGGTGGAGCTCAGTTGCTGCTGCTGACATGTGGGAAGCTCATTTGCACAGAGAGAAGTGCAATCCTGGGGTCAGGGAATTGTAATATAATGGAATACACAGCTTACTCGTTTGAAGCACCATCTTGCACAATATTTTTGTTTCAGGCACTTGATTTAAAATGTTACACTGAAAAACTTCACTGTCCAGTTCCATGCATTTTATGTAAATTAGTGTAAAACAGGTGAATATCAGTTTCTCAATTGTTTTTTATAGGGATGCTATAAAAACATTTATAATTCCTTGCTGAATATTTTTCAGTGGCTGAAAATTGCAGGTCCTCCTAGGAAGGGAAAATAAATTAATTTCTCACTTGATTTTTATTTTAAACATCTTTAACCAAATACACTGCAGATATATCTGTGAGATACAAAACGTGAAGTGTTCACTGGTATTGCATTATGATGATAGCAATGCTTGTTTGGGGAAGAATTTTGATGTGAGCACAGGCCTTGTGAGATTAGCTGAGGTAACAGGTGTGTTTGTAACCTTAGTTGATCAAAATTTAGCTAGGGCAAACAAGTGATCCTACTCATTGAGCATTCTGGTGAAGTCACCAAGGGTTGCTTTCACAAATGTGAAATGTATATGTATAAATATATCTATAAATGTATATGCACATTTTGTTGTGTAACAGTGTGTGCAGGCAGGTCTTTGTACTCATTAAACTATTTATTTCAGGATTTGATACAAAATCTGCATAAAGTTACAATTTTGATCAAGGCTTTAGTACTTGAGCTGTAGAAATATTCAGCTATTATTTTTTGTCTAAATCCAGCCAGCAAGATCAAGGGGCTGCTCTTTGTATAGTCTTTTTTTTGCTGATTTTTTTTTATTTTGCAGAAATAAATTTTCCTGAGAAACATTTAATCTATTTCAGAAAATACACGGAATCTATATTATGGAACATAATTTTGGAGCTCAGTGTTCTGTAGTAGTTTTTACAGAACATGCCATCTGGCAGCAGATTGAGTAGACTTTACTTTAGATTTCTGTGAGCTTGTTGCTGTTGAATAGGCTGAGTGTTGATATTTAGTATTAAGTGAAAAATCTACTGAAAATGTACTTTAAAAAAGCCAAAACACAAAAGTAAACCAAAACCCAGTACCCCTAACCCTCACATCTCCCACAAGAGTCCAAGAGTGGGTTGCTTAATCAAAACTGAAGCTGTACAGTCTTGAAGTGATATTTTACTTTGTTCTTGACAAAGTCTTGTTCTTGAGTCAATAAGGACTTTCTTTGTAAATTAAAAGTTGGGGGAAGATTTCAAAACTGAGCTTAATTTCCATTCAGGAATTTTGAAATTTTTTGAGAAAGGAAAATGGAGCCTTGTTTTCAGCATGGGCAAACTGCTGGACTGTCAGCAGCATGGGAAGGTCTCAGGCACGACTTCAGAGGCAGTTGTAATTGAAGCTTGCTCAGAGTCTGACAGGTAGCCTGTCAGCAACATGGGAAGGACAGTTTACTTTTTTCAATACCAGTGAAGTAATCTGGCTTCGGGAGATACTTTGATGCATTTGTACTCTGATAAATGTCTTTCAGTAACGTCTTTCTTGCTGACTAGCCCAGCACCCGCCATTCTTGGGAATAAATGTGTACCTTTTGCTTGCAGTTTTTGTAGGGCTCTGATTGCTTTTCACTATACTATAGTAATGGTGTGGCTGAACATGATGTAGTGTTCAACGTGAATAAGTTGGCAGGAGTGCCTTACCAGCAGAAAACTAACGTGGCTATATCGTGGAGTAATGGATGCTCAGCGGTTTTCCAACTTCCCTTTTAACTGAAATGTTGCCTGGCTATAGCTTTATTTCAAATCCTGTAACAAGAAGTGTCTAGGATTTTTTAAAATCATATGTTGTTATGAACTGTAATATAACCTACTTGTGTCTACACTGCAGAATTTAAAAGCTACCTGAAAGATCTGCAAAACTCGTTTGTTCTTATCTAAAGGTACAAGAAACCAGAGGAGCGCAGTCCTCTAATAGCTGCAATGCAACATTTTCTACCAGTTTTAAAGGATCGTTTCATTCAGCTCTTGAGTGATCCATCTGATCAATCTGTCCTCATCCAGAAACAGATCTTCAAAATATTTTATGCCCTTGTCCAGGTAAAAAAAAAACTTGGTATATACTTGAGGACTAATTTTATGCTTTAACTTACAATAGTAAGTTACAAATTTTACAGTTAGTAAATGCAATTCAATATTGATAGTATTTCTATGTGAATCATTTCCCTTGCTACTCAACTGAGGTATGAATTACAGTCTTTTGGTATACTTGATTGTGCTGTACTTCCACTTTTGTACAGATACCTGTGCACGTATTGGATACGTATGCACACCATCCTCTAAGGTAGAGTGTTTGCTAGAAAATGGATTAGCAAATAAATTTTCTAATGACGGATGATCTTCAAGACCTGCCTGGACATGTTCCTGTGCGACCTGATCTAGGTGGACCTACTTCTGCAGGGGGTTTGGACTAGATGATCTCTAAAGGTCCCTTCCAACCCTACCATTCTATGATGCCATGGTAGAGGTCAGCCTACACTGAATTACCAGTGTAGATGCAGGAGTTTGTAGTGAAACTGTTGTTAATTGCTTCAGAATTTAGTGTAACATCCATTTAAGTAGCGTCTTAGCATTGCACATGCAGAATGAAGTCCTCTATCACTTTCATGGATATTGAGAATATAGAATAGGTTGGATTAAGTTCTTTAGCCTGGTAGTGTAGACAAAGATTTGAAAGCACTAGAATTCAAGCTGTGAAAGTAACGTTATTTTCAATTTTGATTATAGAAATTTCTTTCCCTTATTTGTTTCTTTTTTTTTTGCAATAAGTACACATTACCCTTGGAGTTGATAAATCAGCAAAACCTGACTGAATGGATAGAAATCCTCAAGACTGTTGTCGATAGGGATGTACCAGCTGTAAGTGGCTTTTGGCTATTTATGTCTTTAAGCTTAAATATTTTTTCATTCATTAGAATGTTTAAAAGTTTTACCTTTTATTAATTTCTGCATTCATTTTTTTTCTCAATAGTTGCCAAGAAAATAAACACTTAAACTAAGTAGGCTATTTTTAAACAGACTAGACAAAATTTGAAGATATGTACCTTGTATGGGAGTTCTGTTGTTTTCATATTACAGCACAACTATGGCTTCTTGTTTCAAGAACTTCTTGACCATCATCCCAGCATATATAATGGGATTTGGTTTTAGATATGCTGTACTTTGTACTTCTATGAAGTTACAAATGCAGATGTCACATTAAAAGCAAAATATGCTATATAGTTGTTGAAAAAGACAAGTAATTTGAGCTATTTGTGAATAGTTGGTAAATAACATTCTTCCTGCTTCTTCTGAAGGAAACTCTTCAAGTTGATGAAGATGATAGACCTGAGTTGCCTTGGTGGAAGTGCAAGAAGTGGGCTTTGCATATCTTAGCTAGACTTTTTGAGAGGTATTTTCTCTTCCATTATTATTTTTAAAAGAAAAAAAAACCAAATCTTCGTGGCAATACTATTGCTGGACCTTTGAATTTGCACATTTGCTCCTAATTCTAGGTATGGAAGCCCTGGTAATGTTTCCAAGGAGTACAATGAGTTTGCTGAAGTCTTCCTGAAGGCGTTTGCTGTCGGTGTTCAGCAAGTAAGAAACACTGAATGTGGGCATTATTAGGAGAAGTTTAGAGTTAGTAGTGATTTTGTAGTTTCATTTTTTTGAAAAGGCTTCTTGCTACTTTTAACAAATTTTTTTTTGTTAAAGCACATCAATGTGGCAAGCACTGACACCTGAAAGTTAAAGGTTAAAATTCAAACAGTTATGAATTTGTCACATAGGGCAATCCACTGGTAATGGCCTCTGCAGCACTGATAATCTGTAAATAGAGTAGACAGTCTCATATAACAAGACCTCAGATAAGCTTCAGGTAAATACTATCAATTTTTGTGGAAGAGATAGGTGTAATATGTATATGCTGTAGTTGACATTTACCTACAGTTTTAACCCTGGTATGGTTTTTTGACTCAGCCACTACTAAGTACTACTTTCTAGTCCTGCAAAAGCCTGGTCAAGATGAGGGTCTGTTATAAACAAGTAAATCTGATGGTCACTTTAAACTCATCTCCATGGTTGGAGAGTGTTTTTCACTTCTAGAGAATGTATCATACGCAAACATCTTCTGGATTCTAGTAGTTTCTAACCTGATGTGTTAACATTATGCCAAGCTATCCTTGATTTACCGTTATTGGAGTAACTTAGTGGTTTAGATAGTCCTAGCACTTGGCAGCAATCTACAAGTTTTCCTGAAGGGATGGGGCAGGAGTTGCCTCAGAGTATGGGTTTAAAGTCAGTAATTTGAACTTCTTGAACAGGCAAGAAAATTCCCAAGGAAATTGGGGAATTTTTTAGCTGATTCCCAGCTCTTGGCTGTGCTGCTGACTTCTGTTCTTCTGAAAAAAGCTTAGTTATAAAAATCTTTAAGTAGTTTTTGAAAAACGTGCTTGTGTTCTGTAATCTGTTGATACTGTGATTAGGTTGTAAACGTAAACAATTTACAAAAATCAGAGGGAGCAGAAAGTGTTCTTCAAGTTGTTCTCATCAAGAGAAGAACAGTTTTTAGTTCAGTTTCATTTTTTGTAGTTTTCATTTTTAGTGAATTATGGGAATTAAACAAGGAAAAGCAGAGAAAGTCTTTCCTAAAAACATGTGGAGTATTAGGAAATAGATCTCAACATTCTACTCAAGTGGAGTCAGTGTTACCTTTATGAGGTACTCAGGTCACCAGTAGATGACATTGATCAGATAACTATTACATGTTCTTTAAGAACTTACTTGTTGCTTTACACTTCCAAGATAAATGAAGTTCTGGCAAAAGACTGTACAGGACAAAGAAATCTGAAAAAAAAAAATATCAGTTAGTACTCCATGTTTTTTTCTTTACATTTTCTTTGAGTCAAATATATTGCTTGCTGTTACTGCATTCAGGAAATGCCCGAGAATTCCAATTAGTAAAAAAGCAGAACTCTAAAATACTTATGGTTGCTTCCTGTATTACATTGTAGCTTGTTTAGAAACACAAATTATTTATGAAGTGCTGTTCCCTATTTCCATGCAGAAGACAAATCTTGGATGTATACTCAAGAAATCGAATCCTTCAGATAAATGCTGTGGCATATTTTTGAACAGAATGTATTTCTTTACAAGAATTTGCAATCTCTGAAATACTGAAAAATACAAATCCTGATGGTTCACCAAGTTCTCTTTATTCTTCCAAGTGTATACAGCCTTTTACCAAAGGAGTTACTGATAAATGTATGATATGGGGTTACAGGTTGTTAAAGTATAAATATACTGCTAATATTCTCATCTGCTCTTTCTGTCATGTGCTTGTCACCAGCACACATCCACCCAGCCCAAAAAATACCTAGTACATTCAGCATTAGTTGTAGCTAAACATCCTTAAGCATGGCAAAACAGGCTGAGCCACCTAACTGGAACACTTAGATTTTTATCCCTTGTGTTAGCAGCGGTTTTGCTCAAGACATTTCTCACTTTGAAAGACCTGATGAGCCAGAACTAAGCTCTGGTTGGACACTATTACCCGGTTGTTCCTTGGCACAGTTGCTGAATTTTCTTTAGTTGCCCTGGAGCCTCCATCCCACATACTGTTTTTCCTCACTGCAATTCCTAAACCTTTTTTTTTTTTTTTTTCCCATCTTTGTAATATGGTATTGCGTGAGCTGCCACCATGGTGTGGCTTAGACCATGGAGCCTGTCTCGGGTCCATGCATTGTAATAGTTCAATATATAATGTTCATATAGTGATGGTCATTTCTTTGTTGCTAATGTGAATTTATGACAGAAGCCAATCTTTAGGATGTCATGAACTTCATGTGTAAAACCACAAGAAATCCCAGTCTTCCATAATTATCCAGTTGCTTCTGGAAAGACTGTATTTATGGCATACCATCAAGGAATCCAAATATGTTGCAGAGTTGTTCACATGTTTAATCAATTATGTTAACAGTTTGTTAGTCTTTTTAATAATTAACATTCTTCTTAATCGTTCTAACATCAAGAAGCACATTAGTCTTGGCATATATTCATGTTTTATTCAATTTGGAAGCTAAAAACATCTGTCACTTAAAGTATTATTTTAGCAGAGAAGCATTTTCTCATTCAGTTGGTTCATAAGAGACTTAAAAGAAATTTTGACATATGTATTCTTTGATACTCCTCAAAACAGCTGCAAGTCTGAATATGTGTTTTCCTTTCCCTGTACTAGGTTAGTATCTAATGCCACCAAAGCCTTGTAGTCAGCTGAGGGCAAAAACCAGTAATTTCTTTTTTAAGTCCAGGAGGCTTTTAAATGAGCAGCTAAACTTTGAGGACCAGTCATGCATCCAGAGCATAAAACCATTTGTAAAGCTGTGAATTTCATGGTGAATTAAGTCATCCTCCTTAAACTCAAGTGCAAGGCATCTCCTTTGGGAGAAATGCTTCAGTGCTTGTGTAACAAATGTTAGCAATGAAATTACTTTTCAAAAGGATGAATCTCATTTTCCTAAAATGTTGCCTTTGTTACGCTACAGACTGATAGATATCCTTTAAATTCTTTCAGTTTTGGATTTCTTTTGAAACGTGGTTTTCTGCAACAAGTTAATTAAAACCCTGGAAATGGGACTTACCATTTCTCTCCATCTCTTGCTGCTGTTCTTGAAGGTGCAGGGTTGCCACTGACCTGGATTGGGCTACAAGGAAATTTCCCTTGCATTACCAATACCAATTTTTCCAGGGAGCTGGAATTTAATTACTAATATTGGTCCCATGTCAATTTAATGTCTTTATTGGTGGAGAGCCATGGATTTTAACAGTTAAACATAAATCCTGTGAGTAGTTCTGAACGCCACCTTAAGAGAAGGATTGAGGCCAGAGAGCTAAGAAGAGAGGCTGGTTCATCATTCTTCATACCCATACATTCTTCATGCAGTGTCATTGCCCTAAGGCTGCTGGTAGGCAAGAAATCACTAGGCTATGTGAGTGTGGAGTGTTTTACCAATCCAGTGTTTGAGCATGAATTCTTACCCCAAAGAGTGACAAGATGGAGTAATGAACCTCAGTGGGAAACCGGCCCAGAACTGTGTTGGTGACCAATTATCATGTGTATTTTTCCCTCTTAAAGAATTGTGTTTTTAAAAGATATGCAACACCTGATATGAGCTGTAAATTGCTTTATAAAATTAACAGTAACATTTAGTAGAAGGATTAGTCAGTGCTCATTTTAGTCTAATGAATAAACAGATGGGTTTTCTTGGATTGAGAGAAATTGTTGTATAGGATTGTGAAGCAGTGTAAAACTTTTCTGTTTTAAATGGCCTGTGCTCACTGTAAGCTACTGATGAAATTTGTCTTTTTCTAGGTGTTGCTGAAGGTGTTGTATCAATACAAGGAAAAGCAGTACATGGCTCCTAGAGTTCTGCAGCAAACGCTGAATTATATCAATCAAGGAGTGTCACATGCAGTCACCTGGAAGAATCTGAAGCCTCACATTCAAGTAAATCATTTTCAGGGTTTAATATTTAGATGACTCAGTAGTACATGAGTCAGTCTGTTGTATGGTGTTACTAGCCTTGCTAGAATTTAAGTTTTAAAGACTTCTGTTATAAATAGGCTGCAAAAAGTTTAATCCTGTTTGGTGAAGGTTACCTTGATACATGAACAAATTGCCTAATTGCTTTTTTTGCACTCAGTCCTTTGTGCTTTAATATATTGGGCATTACATTGTTACACAGCCACACAACAAACTTGGAGATGGTGTTAACTGCTGAGTTTATGGCATTGAATCATTTCCATGTACCACTAATCAAAGCAAATCTAATGGCTTGCACTGTATTGTAGCTCCACCTTAAATTTAGAGATTCTTTTTTTTGTTTTGTAGAGGTGGCACATAAAATCCACCATGTCCCAACAGGCTTATAATGTTATCATTCGAACTGGGACAGGAGGGACAAAACTTGTGAAATACAGGACAGAATGTAGAGGCTGATTTAGGAGTGCAAGCCTGTTTTCAACTTTTTTTGTTTCTTTAATTGTAGGGAATTATCCAAGATGTTATTTTTCCATTGATGTGCTATACAGATGCTGATGAAGAGCTTTGGCAAGAAGATCCGTATGAATATATTCGCATGAAATTTGGTGAGAATGTGAAATCTTGTGTTAAACTGTAACTTCACATGAAGACAGGGTTTTTGTAGTTTTTTTTGTGAAAATGGAGATGTCTTTAAAATAGAAAAAAAGTTCTATCCAAATAATGTAACTTGATATAGTTAACTTTTGGATAAGCTGATGGAAATGACAGATAACATAGGACAATGACACAGATGTTTCCACAATTGAAAAAGTAGCTCAGTTACAGTGTTCTTTTAACAAGTCAAACAGTCTAAGTCTTGCTGACAATAATTACTGAAGTTTAATGTTATTAAAAGTTTATGCTTCACAACAGCTGATATTTCAGACCCTGGTGTTTGAAGGTCTTAAGTTCTTAATTTCACACACGGGACAGTCCAGAACAGTTTGTCCATAATGATAAATATTGTAAGCCCTAGTATTCCAGACTTGTCTAACTTTACCTTCTGTGGCTTGCTACTTCGTTCTTGGGGTTTACTGTAAGTCTGTGCAGCCCTTTCAGGCTGGGGCAGACTTCCTGTGTGAGTTCCTCCTGGTAGGATTTCTGTGTGGCTAGAACAATGAATCTTGATGGTTTTGGTAGTTCGTTATCCTTCAGGTTGCAGGCAGACCTGTAAACAGTATGTGCCTTACACAACTCTGATAATCCTGCACTACAGAGATACAAGAAACTGGGCATTTTGAGCTCAATTATGTGTTATTGCCTATACAACAAATAACACATATGTCAAAAATAGACCACTGTATCAGCTTCTACTTGTACAAAAGTTTTATCTTAACAATAAGGAAGACATACAATCACAAATTAGACATGTAGAGACAGTGATCAACAGAGGTGAAACGTATTATTGGCAATCTCCAATCATGTTAATGTTGCTTAGTCTTGGAATAGATGTAAGAAAGTATGATTGACCACCTGATAAAAAGGGAGAATTGTCATTAAATCATATTAAATCACAGATTGCATTAGGATCATGAACTGTAGTAAAGGACCACAATTTATAGCTCTTACTTGTTTACTTAATAGATGTGTTTGAAGACTTCATTTCTCCAACAACTGCTGCTCAGACATTATTGTTTACATCATGTAGTAAAAGGAAGGAGGTAAGTTATTAAAGGATTTTACTTAGTTAGATTTAGTTTATAGTCTGCATTTGCTGAACTTCCAGTAGAAGTTACGCTTTTCTACTTTGTCATTTATCATAAATGACCTGTCAGAATTTATCATTTGTCTCGAATGTTTTTTGCACTGATCTGTTTTCATCTTCTGTGTTTTGCCAATTCCATTACTATCTATCTATCAAGAATGTTTTTGTTTATAACAGAGGCATAAAACATCAAAATTTCAAATTTGAAGCAGATTGAGAGATTTAAGCATTTCAGAAGACTGAGAATGGTACTTGACACGATTGATTGAAATTGACTAACCTTACATGTAATCTAGGTTTTGCAGAAGACAATGGGCTTTTGTTATCAGATCCTCACAGAGCCAAATGCTGACCCTCGTAAGAAAGATGGTGCTTTACATATGATTGGTTCTTTGGCTGAAATTCTGCTAAAAGTAAGCATAACAAACCTGGTTCTTTTGTTTATCTTTCCCCACCCCTGCTCTTCTCTCTTTCACATATAGTGTCTTAGAAAAAATAAAAATATGTAAACTCAAAGAGTTTACAAGTTTTTGAATCGCTGTCTTTTTTTTTATAAGGTTTGGAACATAATTGTTTTGGCTTTGGTGTCAGCTTAATTACATGAATTTTATTAGGTCATGTTCAAGTTCAAAACATTGGTTTAAGTCCATCTAAGTTCTCTTTTCCCAGTAAGAATGTCTATAACATTTCTTGTGCTACACTTAACTAGATTCCCTTTTTCGTGGAAAGGAAAGAAAAATCTATCCAGTGAGAGACTGTTGTTTTAATGAGGTCTTTTCTATGTGTAGAAGGAAGGAAATAAAGTGGAATTAGCATCCTTGCTCAATTAGAATGATAGCAAAAATGGTGCAAGGCATGGACTTGTATTTGGACCACACTTGAAGTTTTCCAGACCACTTTTGCTGGCAGAGTAATGTACTGCCAAGCAAAACGTGTCTCTGTAGGACTCAAAACAGTGTCTGTATTTTGATTGAGAATTATGAAAGTCCATGTGAGATCCAAGTTTAGTTACTGATACAGGATTTCATTGTTGCTTACAGGACTTCAATAAAGGCAGAAGTTAAAATTCTGAAGGTTTTGTTACATTGTTCACGCTCTTTTTTGTGACTCTTAACTGGATATAAATGCACTTTAATACACAGTTTTAATAGTGTTTCTATTCATATTCTTACAGAAAAAGATATATAAAGATCAAATGGAATATATGTTGCAGAATCATGTGTTCCCTCTCTTCAGCAGTGAGCTGGGTTACATGAGAGCACGGGTAAGAAAGTGATTTTTCTGTTAAGATACACTAACCATTCCAGCTGAAGATGTCAGGATTGTTTTTTATCCCCTCTAACAAATGCAGTCCTTTCTGCTTCTTTTCTTTAATAAATACTAATCTCTGGAATAAGCATACTGTCAGTTTTTATGTGTGATTACAGGTAGATACTGTGTAGTTTTGAAATGGCTGCAGAACTGTGTGCACAGTTTTCCATCTGTGTCTGGTGGTATGGTCTATTTGTGTTTTGCATTTAGACTGTACTGCTCACACACAACCTGTGGCCAAAGAAAAACTTGAGATCATAGTACTGGTCTAGTGACGTCTGAAAGACAATCCTCCCACTGGCCAGCCTCCACACTCTCAAACAGCTTCATCTGTTAAAAGCTTTTAGACTATTCAACAGCAGTTGTACTTCAGATTTAGTAGGTTGTGGGTATAAATGTAGTTGATAATCCTGTTTTTCCTAGGTTTTGGAACTCTCAATTTGTTTAATCTCTTTTTTTTTTTTTTCCCCAGGCTTGTTGGGTTCTGCATTATTTTTGTGAAGTTAAATTTAAAAGTGACCAGAATCTCCAGACAGCTTTAGAACTCACAAGAAGATGTCTGATAGATGATAGGGAAATGCCTGTGAAGGTGGAAGCTGCAATAGCACTTCAAGTTCTGATCAGTAATCAAGAGAAAGGTAGCCTTCTTTTCTTAAAGCTACAGCAAGATTTAATGGAATAGGCATTAATAGTGCAATGCTTAGGGAAAATTGTTCTCTTCTTATGTTAGTTTACTTCTTGCAGGTGTAATTTGTAAGTACTTCTGTAATTTTCCAGCTGATTTTTTTTTTGTTTTGATTAAATAATATTATCACGATTTCATGCTACAATAAATCCATTTTTACAGCACCTAATCATAGACTCAGAAATACAGGAGCCATAAAAATGTCTCTGTCTCAGCATACGTTCATTTGTGTTAAAATGTAGGGGTTTTAAGTAACTTGCCTTTATCCTAGTAGGCTTTATATTGGTCAGTGTCCCTGAAGCTGACATAAAAGTTACAAAGCAAACATAAATTCTACATCAAGTACTCTGAATGTTAGTATTGTTATAATGATTTACACTATCTGTGGGTTTGGCCTAGAAATGAGAAATTGCTAAATATTAGTAAAGTATATATTGACTTTCATATACAGCTACAGTGATCTTGCAAGAATGTTAATTCAAATATTTCTGCTTGGTTTACAGCTAAAGAATATATTACTCCATTCATTAGACCTGTAATGCAAGCTTTACTTCATATTATAAGAGAAACTGAAAATGATGATCTTACTAATGTGATTCAGAAGATGATCTGTGAATATAGCGAAGAAGTTACCCCAATTGCAGTAGAAATGACACAGCATTTGGTAAGGCTCTTTCTGGTGACTGAGCGTGTGAAAGACTGGAGTTAAAAATTACAATAGCTGTCCATCAATCAATAGCTGTTGTTACTCCAGTCTGCTTAAGCACATTGATACAAGTAATTTTCCTCCCTGTTCAGAGTGGGGTTTATTTTCTCCTCAAAAATGGCTTCATAACTTGAACAGAAATGTCTGAGAACACATATAGAAACGTTTGAGAAACCTTTGCAAGTGTTTTCTCCTGATAGTGTTAGTAATTAATTTTGGCAACACATTTTTGGTAGTTTTTACAAAGTAATTTAGGTTTCCTGCTTTAAAATGGGAAATGAAAGAGCAGATTGTAAATTAACATGATTTTCACACCAGATTTTTTTTTTTGTTGTATGTAATGTGGAAATAAAACTGAATCTACAGGGGAAATAGGGAGCTTAAATGGCCATATCTAGCAAGTTGAATTAATGTTTTCAAAAGCAGAGTTCAGCTGAGTGCTTCCCTGCTCACGTCTTGGAGTTACAACTAAATTGTTTACATGTCCTCTCTGGGAATGCCTGGGAAGTAGTCCAGTCTAGTTTAGCTGCCTATTAAACATTGTGTCACAAAACCTCACTCATAGAAAATGGGTTATTAGCATGTACAATTTGCATGGAAAATAACGCATTTGTATCTTGTTTATTATATCTTGTAAGGGATGGCAGCTTAAATGGCTTGAGATTCAAATTTTCTCAATCTTGAAAATAAACTCTTGAATGGAGCAGTCACCTTCTAATATTCATACTCATTTTTCTTGGCAGAAGTCCTCCTTAAACTGTGTAGAACACCAGACTTGCACAATTGTTCTTCATCTCTAAGCATGTCCTCGTTAAATGCCATATTTATGGATTGTTTTGCTGTTATGTACAGGCCATGACATTTAACCAGGTGATCCAGACTGGACCAGATGAGGAGGGCAGTGATGACAAAGCAGTGACAGCAATGGGAATCTTAAATACTATTGATACACTTCTCAGTGTAGTTGAAGATCACAAGGAAGTAAGTAAAAATTAAAGCTAATATGTATTGTCTAAGACACTGGAAGTCTTTTGTAGCTCCAATGTTCCTGACATCATCTGAAAAACTGTCCTTCCAGCCGCAGATACTTTGAAACAGAGAATGGTGAGGTACTTACTATGCAACAAAGTTGTTACAGAGTGGGTAACATTTCTAACACGACACATGCAGTGATAGAGCATCCCATAAGGATCCAGAGTTTTCTTCAAATAGGTGGAAGCAACTTGTCTTAAACAGGTGGAACTGTTGTCGGCTCAGGCGCAAAAACCCATCTGATTGCATGAGGTCTACCCTTCAAAGAAAACAGATAAAACTCCAGTCAGCTGTGTACATTGAGTCTGCGGACTTAGTTTGCGCTCTGCAACAGCATCAATGTCTATAAATACAGCTGTTGTGGCTAAGAAGGTATTTCTTTACCTGCCTGATCTGCAGTATAGAATTTTCTCCAGTGTGGTGAAAACTTCAAGTTTTGTTGTACTGAATGGAATAAATTCTGACCAGACTACAGCTTGTTCAATAGATACTATTGCTGTTTAAAAACCTTCCTGACAACGTCTTTTCATAAATACCTTACAGGTTTTTAATAAGAGTTGAGTAATAAATTTTACTGTCAAGATTCTGAAGACTTCACTGAGGAAGCAGCATAATATGAATTCTGGATGCTCAAGGGTGGAATCCAGTGCTGCCATTAAATAAACTAAGGCCTTACTCAGCTGTTGAAAAGCTTGCTGAGGCGCTTTAGCATGTGCCTGGTTTTGTCAGAGAATTCTTCCTATCCAAATGGGAAGTTTGTGTCATGATACTTTAGTCCTCAGGAATTCAGTTGTATTTAGCTGGTCAAGTGCAAATCCTTTTCTGCATATGGAAGACCAGAAACTCAGCCCGTTTTTGTCCCTGTGCAAGGTTAAGTACCCTGGACAAATTAATTACTGTTTTATTAGCCATTCCATGGACTTGTAAGTACTAAATGGAAAGATGGCCTGAATCAGTAGGCCAGCATTTAGGCTGATTGTCCACATACCATATGAACATTCTAATCTAGGTTTGGAAGGTTGTTTGGTTTTTTGGTTGCCTGCCCCTTTGATATATACCTTTGCTTGCTGTGTTTTAACAGGACTGAACTGTTGCATAGGGTTACTGTCAGGCTTTCGTTATAAAGGATACTCTCTAACGAGGTTGTTCCAATATTAAAGAATATTCCAAACAAACCTTGTATTAAAAGCTCTCTAAGAGTACTGCTCTTACACATTTAGTGCCCTAAAATGTAAGAAATTTGGAATTGTTTTTAGAAGACTATATATATATATTGTATAAATAAGATACTGCTTAAAGTAGTTTGATTTTTAAATATTTTACATTTGAACTCCAAAGAATTGAAAGCAACAAGAAACCCTTTTTTTCTTCTTTTGTTTTTTTTTTTTTCCAGATTACCCAGCAGCTGGAAGGCATATGTTTGCAAGTCATTGGAACAGTTTTGCAGCAGCATGTATTAGGTATCTGTACCTTTGTTGGCTTATTATTTTTTTTTTAGCGTATGGGATTGGTGTGAAATTTACCTAGATTCTCTTTGTTTCAGAGTTCTATGAAGAGATCTTTTCGTTGGCTCATAGTCTGACCTGTCAACAAGTTTCTGCACAAATGTGGCAACTTCTTCCTCTTGTTTTTGAAGTCTTTCAGCAGGATGGCTTTGATTATTTTACTGGTAAGTAATACAAATAAATCAGAAAGCCAAGCGGTTGCATACATGTGATTTCAACCATACAGTGAATTGCATCTTGATTGAATTTAGGAGAACACTCAAGTGAAGTTATGCTTGAAGTATTTTATTTGCTGTTGCTGCAACCATACTTGTTTTGCTAAGACATCTATGACTCGAATGCACACGTAATTAGACAAACTTTAAGCAAGAATTGTAATTAACATATTAATACATAGATTTTTTTTTAACTTGCTTTTAACAGCTTGTCTAAAAAAAACCATTTAAACAATAACTGTGGTCATTCCTTTAATACAGACATGATGCCTCTCTTGCATAATTATGTTACTGTTGATACCGACACACTTCTGTCAGACACAAAATATCTTGAAATGATCTACAGTATGTGCAAGAAGGTAAGTTGATGCCTTTGTGATAACAAAACCTGTGATCTCTGAAGTAATGCACTGTTAATCTGGTACTTCTTTCCACAACAGCGAACTGTGAAACTGAAGAATTTTGATGTTTGCTGTGAAAGCAGCATGTTACTTAACATCCTCTGTGATTCCACAAATTAAATTATTGCAGAGAAATTTCAAGTGGTTGCATCAAATTTCAGATGTGTGCTTATGCTAAAAGGGAAAAAAATCATACACGACAAAAGAAGTTTAAGCAACCCAGATTTTCTTGCACACATGCTTTGTGTAATGCCTTTCTGCATACAGGCATGCAAAACATGTATGCATATTGCAAAGGGTAGATGGTTTCTTTTGTCTCAGATCTGCAGCCTTACTGGTTGCCATATGTATGCTGAGGGATTTAAATCTATTGGCTAAAATAAGTGAAGTAGGGATAGAAAGTGGAGGCATAGGAAGTTGTTTTCCCAAGTTCATGCCAAGTCAGTGATGAAAACTAGGAGCAGATGCAGTTCTGACTTGGTCCAGTCACTTTAGGACAGTGTTTCTGTATTTAGCCTAGCTTCTTGGCTCCTGTGTGTTAGGTGCCAACTGAGTTTTTTTTTTTATCCAAAAAATATGTAGCATACAAAGCTTTCCAGAATGTTAGCCCTGTGTAAGGTAATGAATGCTGCTCTGTGAGATAGTGTAGGTGTTTTATAATCTCTAATACTAATCTGTGGGGATTGCAGTTCTCCATTTCTGGATATCGCATCTTGGGTCCACACAAGAACTATGGTGAGCAGTTGGCAGCCCTGCCCCATAGTAGTTTCTGAGTAGTTCTTTTGAAGATCCCCAGTTGAGGTCTCGTCTGGAGTCCTATGTCCAGTTCTGGGCTCTCCAGCTCAAGAGGGACAGGGAACTGCTGAAGAGAGTCTAGCACAGGGCCACCAAGATGATCAGGGGACTAGAACATCTTCCGTACGAGGAAAGGCTGCAGGAACTGGGGCTGTTCAGTCTGGAGAAGAGGAGATTGTGGGGGGATCTCATTAATATTTACAGGTATGTAAATGGTGGGTGTCAGGAGGTTGAGACATCTCTTTTTTTTTTCTTGTGGTATCTAGCAACAGGACAAGGGGTAATGGGATGAAGCTGGAATACAAAAAAAATCCATTTAAACATATGAAAAACTATTTTACTGTGAAGGTGAGGGAGCCCTGGCACAGGCTGCCCAGGGTGGGTGTGGAGTCTTGTTCTCTGGAGGTTTTTAAAGCCCACCCGGACGTGTTCCTGTGTGACTTGATCTAGGTGGACCTGCTTCAGTAGGGGGGTTGGACTAGATGATCTCTAAAGGTCCCTTCCAACTCCTGTGTTTCTGTGAAGATGTTTAAATATGATAGGGAATAACTCTTGCCAGCCTTTATTCACAGAAGTTTTGGATGTTGTATGGTCTTCCACTGAATATCCCAAATTTGTAAATAATTTTTTTTAGAATTCACTACAAGAATGTAAAAGAAAATGTTTTTGTTTGTGTACAGAAAGAAATCTTTGCAAAACAGTAGCTGTTGCTTACACAGTTCCTGTTGTAAGCTTTGTGTCCATAGAGATGCTGAATATTTGTACGTGTAGATAAGTTTTACCTACACTCAGCCATGTTTCTAGTTGTGATACTGAGCCATTGCTGTAAATCTGGCTGCTTCACTGGTAGATGTTTATGCTAGCATTATAGAGTGGGTAAGATGATTCCAGTTTTTCAAGGCAAATACTTCTTGAAGGGATGCCATCAACAGTAATTGCTGTTTTTCAGGTCCTTACGGGAGTTGCTGGAGAGGATGCAGAATGTCATGCAGCAAAGCTGTTAGAAGTAATTATTCTTCAATGTAAAGGGCGTGGCATTGATCAGGTTGGTAACAACTTTGGTTGTTAGAACTAGTATTTGTGAATAAGATACTTTTTCAAGTAACCATTGATTGTGTATTGATATGAGTTCTGTTTCAGAAAGTTTCCATAGTGTGTAGACAGTGGAACATACTGTCTACTTCAGTGTTACTCAGTTCTTGCACGCTTGGTCTCCAGAATTTAGGACCCTGCAAAACTCAAAGAGTTTTTGTAAATCTGGAAAAGTAAATCTTGGTTTTAGAAGTCAATTAATTACATTCTAAATTAATTCTAGTGAATATTTAGTGAAAATTATTCAGTCTGTGAAGTTAATAGCCTTGAGATAAATAAGAATGGAAATTAAGTTCCTAGAATCCCAATTAATGTCTTAAAGGAACCAGGGACCAAATTATGCTCACATGGAAGGTGGAATTTGAGAGATGAATTTGTGTGCTTCTGCTGTGTACATGACAAGCACTGTATAATAGCATTTTTTTATACTTTTTAACACTTGTGGATATAGTCCCTGGAAAATTTTTCATTTATTTGAAATAAAATCTTCTGTAGTGACTTTTTTTCTTTTCTCAGTGCAGCATCTCTGAAGAGATTAGTGCTTTGAATAGCTCTTTTCTTGAAGTGTTAGATATATCTTCTGACTTAAGCAGTTTCAATATCCACAACAAAGTTGTTTTTTGTTCTGGACTTCCCAGTGTATACATTTCCTCTTCGTTTTCATTTTTAAAACACAAGAGTACAGAACCAGGAATTATACCTACCATGCATGACATCACAGAATTTGTATGCTTGGAGGAGAATAAATCACTTCAGCTTTTCATCTTAAATTGCCAGCAGAAGTCATATACAAAAAATTACTCCCTTTTCATGCCTTTTGTATATATGTGCTAGACTGGATTTATGCCATTTCTCAACTCCAGTGTGAAATGCCGGACTCCAAAATGTATTTTTGATAGCTAAATCTGTACCGGTTCTCACTCTTCAGTGCATCCCCTTGTTTGTGGAAGCTGCGTTAGAGAGACTGACCAGAGAAGTGAAAACCAGTGAACTGCGAACCATGTGCCTCCAGGTTGCCATAGCTGCTTTGTATTACAATCCTCATTTACTATTAAATACATTGGAAAATCTTCGTTTTCCCAATAACGTGGAGCCTGTCACTAATCACTTCATAACACAGTGGCTTAATGATGTGGACTGCTTCTTGGGGTAAGTGTTTCCAGATTTGAAGCTGCTTCTCTGTGGTACCACCCCTGTATTACCATAACAACCTTTTTTTTTTCACTCTTTTTGTTTCATAGACTTCATGACAGAAAGATGTGTGTCCTTGGCTTGTGTGCTCTTATTGATTTGGAGCAAATACCACAGGTTTTAAATCAAGTTGCTGACCAAATCCTGCCAGCTTTTATCCTTTTATTTAACGGCTTGAAAAGAGCATATGCCTGTCACGCAGAGCATGAAAATGACAGCGATGATGATGATGAGGCTGAAGAAGATGAGGAAACAGGTATGGAAACTGAACCATCACTGTTACTATGCAGTTTGCATTTTTTCTGATGGAGATGACGAGTTTCTAAAGCCAAAGATCAAAAGCTGTAGTAGAATACTGGATATCTTTTAAAGGCTCTCTAGTATGTCTGACTCCTCAGTCCCTCTAACTAGCTTCTTAGGCTAGGTATCTCCAAAGTAACATCGTTAGCTTTTGTGTGTGGATGCTGCCATTGCTGAAAGTGGTGCGTGTTTCCCGTTTGAGTGAGGAGTAAGTCAGTATAGCTAGTTTCCAGGAATCCTTCTAATGCATTGTACAGATTGGGACTACGTATTACGAACTGTCCCATGAGCTGCTGGTGTTAGTGGTGTACTGAAAATGACAGGTTTGGGGGTCTTTTTTTTTCCTGTACGAACATAACCTCAACTTCATCAACCTTTGTAGACTTTCTTCTTCATGTGGTCATTTCAAAGACTTTCACTTTTTTTGCCATTTTTCTTTATACGGAATTAAAAATTACTTACAGTCTCTCTGTACTGCTTTCTTCCACCTTTCCCTACACTCTGCTTAAGCTTTTAGTTCTTCCCTGGTTTTATCTTCCTATCATCAGCCAGGTGTCTTTCAGTGATTTATTTTTTTTTCCAACAAGGCTATCTGTTGGTTGTCATCCATCTACTTAAAGCCCACTTCGGTTCTGATCTCTACTGTTGAATTCTGGACTCAGCAGACTGTAGTTGTATATCATATGTCATTTATGCTGTTACACTCTGTATTTTTCAAGCATTCTTTTCAGCAGCCCTTTTGAATGTGCCTTTGAAAGTGTCATCAAACTACTTCTTTGGAACATGACTATTGGCGTTGCTTAAAGTTTTCTCAAGTGCTGTTCCAAGCTATCTGTGTATACATTTTTCTGGATACGTTTTTATGACAATAAATTTTACTCTTCCACTTACACGATTGTTGTGAGGGAAGAGTGTTGGGGAGGTGAAAGGCCGGGGCACTAAGAGAGCAGTGCAATGAGCCTTCCTCCTTCTAGCCTGCACTATACTGTAATCTGTTTCATTGCCTGTTTTGCATAAGCTGCCATCTTGTTGAAGTGTTGTTCTCAGTATTCTTGAGGTAAACTTTTTCTATGTGTGATATTTAACTCAGAGGAATTGGGCAGTGATGAAGATGACATTGATGAAGATGGTCAAGAATATCTAGAAATACTAGCCAAACAGGCAGGCGAAGATGGAGATGATGAAGACTGGGAAGAAGATGATGCTGAAGAGACTGCTTTGGAAGGCTATTCCACAATTATTGATGATGAAGACAACCCTATTGATGAATATCAGATATTTAAAACAATTTTCCAGAGTAAGTAACTGTGTTTTTCTTTCCTGGCCGACAAGTTAAAATATAGCTTTAGTGAATGTTGTTGGAAATTGGAACCTATTGAAAGCATCCAAACTGGCTTTTCTTGTAAGTGCTTCAAACAAGTTTTGTCTTTGGAAAGGGGAAACATCGTTAAACTTCCACAGCTGGGGGAGACACCTCAATGAATTTGTAGTGGGAGGGAAGAGGTCAGAGGTTTTATTAGTGTTTTTAGATGTCTTGAATGATGTAACACTTAAAGGGCAGTGAGTAGTGAGCTTTGAGTTACAAAACACTTTATTGAACACTCTCCTTTTGCTTATGTTTTCTTTCTCTTGCAGCAATTCAGAATCGTAACCCTGTGTGGTATCAAGCTTTGACACAGGGTCTTAATGAAGAACAAAGAAAACAATTGCAGGACATAGCAACTCTGGCAGATCAGAGGCGGGCAGCACATGGTATTTTTCCCCCTTTATACTGTTAATAACTGCTTTTGCTGTTTTGATGCTGTTTATGTGCACAAGAAGCACAAATACAGAAAATGCCTATAATTCAAGCCTGATAATGTCTTCATCAAAGCAGGGTTGGTTTACGCTCCAGAGATATTTGTCATCTCTTTAGATTGTCATGTCACATGCACAAACTGTATGGCATATCACAGGTGTAAGGAACAGTGGAACTGTCTTAATGAAACATAAAGCATACTTGTCATAAATGCTTGGATTAGCAAACAATTGATTTGATTACCTGGAGGTGAAGGACCTATATAGGCATGGTAACAAACGTGTTAAGTGACTGATGATGTGACCTAGTCCAGCTGCAATAGACAATGATTCTGTGGGTGGGAAAATATCAAATGATGGATGTAGAATCCACCTGTAAAGCTACATCATTAAGCCTATTAAATATTTCAGATTTGTTTTATCTGTATTGAAGAAAAACAAATTTCAAAATACAGGTAGTGAGCAGACCTTCAGTTTTCTTTCATTTTTTGCTTGCAATTTTTCCCAGGTGTTTGAGAGTAAGCTAATACAGATCACACTCTAGATGTAATGAAGCACAAGATGCTTCAAAACAGAAGTTCAGAAACCTTTTGGTGAAAAGATTGGTAGTAAGGACGCACATTTAATAGGTAGTGGTTGTCAGAAAACAGCCTGAATTACCTCACATAGCTTTTAAGTGTCCAGCATGATCAACTTTTATTTGTTATAGAGTTTCACTATGACCCCTGTTAAGCACTAGACATCATACTGATGGGATTTATAGTACTTGTAATTTGGCAGGGGAGGGGCAGAATTCTTCAGCTGCTTATTCATAGAGCAAGTTATGTTCAGATTGTGAAGTTTCAGCAACTTGATCCTAATAGGAAATTCTTGTGTACTATCAGAGCATAAGGATATTCCATTTAGGCTACCTGCCACACATGGGGACATCCTGCTAGAAGGATTTGGAATATCATTGCCTCATTAATGTAGCTACAAATAATTTCTATAAGCTAAGAGATTTGTCCTTTGTCAGCCATAGCAACTGTCCTGTTTCCAATGAAACAGAGGCAAAAAGCAGATCCTCTAGGTAATGTGAGCTGTCCTGTATTCCTAGAAAGTGAGAGATTGTGGCTATTTCCAAGTAGGAGAAAGTGCTTAATTACTGTCTTATTTCCGATATAGCATTGTTAGCTTGAGCTGGGAATAATATAAACCTTCCTCTGCATTGTCAAGATAGCAGTAAAGGTAGCTAGAAATACAAGTGTCTGTAGAGATGTGTAAATAAAAACATATACAAGGGAATATGCCTTCCTGTCTGCTCTTTACCAACCTAATTTTCAGTTGTCCCTGTATTAGAGCTTGTGAAAACCAGACTTACACTGCACAGCCATCTTTGAAGGATGAAACATGCAGCTAGTGAAACCAGACAGCTTAACTATCACTGTTAGTTACAGTGAGGGACATGTAGACTTCATGTACCTAAAGATCTTCAAGTTTGATTGAAAATGAAAAGTAATATTGGTAGCTTTATCTCAGAACTATGTTATATGGTCTAGTAACGTAAACTGTAAAATTACCTGCTTGGGTATGTGGAGGAAATGCATATGTACTAAAAAGTATGTTTCTGTAGCTGTTTCTGCTTATATTGTTGAATTGAGATAAGAACACTGAAAATTGAGCTAATACCTGTCTACTGCTTTTTTGTACATATGGTCTGTATTGATTTGACTGGGAAGTCTATTAATGCTCATCAAAAAGAACTGGGCACCTGTTTGTAAGTTCCAAACTGCAGCATTCATTCAGGTCCCGTTTCTGAAATGTGGACATTACATACTCATGTCCAAAAGCTTTTTGGATTTTTGGGCTTTTTAAAATATTAAATAATGTAAGCATAGCTGTAACAATATTGACAAATGAAAATAACTGAAACATAATTCCATCTGTTGTGTGCAGCCTGGCACATTTCCACTTTGTGGGTGCTGGTTACTTTCATGGATCACCCCAGGTCAAACCCTTATGTCCGAGAGACTCAGGATGGTCAGTCACAGAAGCGTAATCTGTTTTTTTCCCCCCCTACACACGCACTAAAATATCTTCCTTCTGTTTCTTGTTTTGTTTTAGAATCCAAAATGATTGAAAAGCATGGAGGATACAAATTCAATGCTCCAGTTGTGCCAACTTCATTTAATTTTGGAGGCCCTGCCCCAGGAATGAATTGAATTATCACTTTTCCTGCTACTGTGTGATTGTAGTGAAGAGCTTGTGTTCCTCCCAATAGTGGTTCCAGAACTGGTTCATGTTATCTACAACTCACTCTAAACTAATTAATAAATAGATTGGACAGAAGCCCCAGAAGTGGGACTTGGTCATGCAACTTAATACTGGAAAGCAAACCAGAGGGTTTTTTTGAAGATAGGAAGAATCTGAATTTAAAGCTTCAAATGACACACTTTGGAAATCGGATGTCAAGAGGGGATGTCACGAAGGCAGCTTTTCTTTTTCTGAGGAAAAAAAAATCAATAGTCATAGGCTGCAGGACTATTTAAAATGTCATTTACAGTACAAGCTAGAAGGCAGACTTAATTTTTACACCTGTGGCGGTATAAATATTTGCCCAGTTTATTTCCCTTTTCTCCCTTCCTGTTGGGTGTCTGTTCTTTTACTGTAAATAAGATAAGGTAATCGGATAGCCTTACTTAATCTTCACCATTTCCATTTATCGAGATTGTTCATATGTAGAATATTGGACACTTAATGTAGCACTACATAACTGATAAATCTGTAAATGAATTAGCACTTTCATATTGAAACAAGCCTGCTAGCCTATGTACAAAAATAGCAAATGTTTGCTGTTTATAAAAAAATAAAAAACAAGGGATGTATTGGGGAAAACAATTTCAAGTTATTAATTTAAAATGAACTAGCAGTTTTGTACCTGGTGACTTTGTGGTGCAGTCACCTCTGGTTGTGACTTGAATTCGGTTATGTAAAAAGGGGCTAGTGATATTTCATTGCTGCTAAAAAGAAGAGCAACACCCTGTGTGTCCTTTCTTTTCTCTTAAAGATCTCACAGTACAAGGTGAAATTTGGGTACAAATGTGTACTGTAAGCGCTGAGGAAAAAGTTACCTTTTCTAAAGCAGGTAAATAAGATGTGAAGTTCTGCTCTTAAGAGTCAATTGAAGTGTGGATGAAACATCTCTATATGCAATCTATTTTTAAAAAGACGACAACTCGACAACTGAATTTGGCTGATCTGGGCTATGATCTATGAATGTGATGTTTCCCCCAATTTTGCAAAACACTCGTGGTTGTTTTGTTTTTTGTTTTTTTTTCCCCAGCACGTGGTAGTGCAGGTAGTTGCACTACCCTTGCACTTCATTCCCCCTCTTTTTGCACTCCCAGCATTAGTGTGTGCTGTTGTCTGCCTGATCCAGACAGTGTATTTGAAGTTTTGCCAATCTTTCATTTTTTAAGCCACAGTTTTCTTCCTTCAAAGTTGCTATAGTAACTAGTATTTTAGCTGGAGAGGCAAAATACAGTTCCCTCTGGGACCACTATTAAAACCACTGTTTGAAGAAGCCAGCAGGGAGATGGTGTGAATGGGTTGGCTTAAATGCCCTCCCCCCCCCCCCTTTTTTTTTTTTTTTTTTTCCTTCTAAAAGCAAAAATCCATAGGTTTTTGATCTTGCCTTGAGATCATTGGTGTCAGGTCTTTTAAATCAAATGTTTTTTGGTTGGTTTTTTTTTTTTTTTTTTTTCGTTTTGGCTGTTTTTATATTAAAATGTCACCTGCTGTTACAATTGATATTAAACAAGCTACCTTAATTTAATGTAAGCCTCCAAAATTTAAATACAGGTTAAAAATAAACTGAGTTTATATCTGTAAAAATGAAATGCACATATATATATTATGATACTCAAAATGCAGTCTTCAGAAAATTGGTTTGTGTGGTGTGGTTTTTTTTTTGCAGCAGCAGCATAGTAGCAGGAATTGGTGGTTTGGGGTTTCCTTGATGAGCTGAGCAGCACCATGCTCCACCTTCCATTTGTTGCACAACCACTAGCGCTTGTCTGGGCAGGCTTGGTGGATCCTCCCTGCTCACTGCTCTCTGCTCTGCCTTCCTGTGCACAGAGTGCTAATGAGAGACTGAGCCAGGACTCTTTAACGCCACGTTGCCCTAGCCAGAAATACCAAAGGGATACTTCTGAAAGCAAATTGTGGACTTACAAGGATGGGTATTGCACCTAATGTGAGAAAGCTGAAACAAATTAAGCCTTGAATCAGAGTATCCATTATAGTAGCGGTACGAGAACCATGGTAGTTCTTTAGACTCTTTAGCTGACTGGCCAAGTACATACAGCAGAAGTGTTGGGGTTGTTTTAATAAATGTGTAACTCATGAGCACGTACAGGTGTACTCTGGCCTCAAGATTATCTCTAGACAAGGTTTTATTTTTGTAGAAGAAGGTGACAGACATAAGGACAGCATGCCTTTTCCCGTGCGTTCCTTGGCCTTGGAAAACACCCAGTTTGACATGAATCACTTCTGAACATCTGCTGGTTGGATATCTGCTTATCTTGTTATGCATCCCAGAAAACGTAACAGAACCTTGTAGGACAGATGAGAGACTTTTGCCTTGTGGCAGAAGAGACGACAGAGCAGCAGCAAGAAGGCTCTTGTGTACTAAGCAGATGATAGAACTGAGGGGAAAATCACCAATTTAGTGCCATTGTCTCTGGAACAGTTACATTTTTCAAGTCACGAGTCAAGGGAAGACTTTCACCTTGGTGTGAGGAATAGAGTCTTACTTCAAGGGTGCTTTTATGTGTCGCTAGACTGGTTAGCAAGGAGCATCTTTTTTAAGAATGGATCTAGAACTTTGCTTTCCTTTGCTCCAAGAAATGTATTTATATAAATTGCAAAACAATTTTGCATTGTTGTTGGTGGTGATAGTGCATTTTGTGATGCAATAGATCAATTTCAGTGATACACTTATGTCAACTTTAAAACTGATCCTCCTCCTAGAACTTGCACTTATCCATTCCATTTTCAAGGATAATGCAACTCTAAAGGAAGAGCTGGGAAATTTAAAGCCTCTGTTTTTTCTATTATGGAAGATCTCCTTGGATTAATAAACATCTAAAGCAAATCCTTATCTTCACTTATTTCAGTGTGGTGTTTTGAATGTAACTGTGTTGTTGCAGTACTTGGGAGTCCTGTTCTGGTTACATAGTTCTAAGGCTTTTAGTTTCCTCTCAAAATATTTATTTGAGCAGAAGTGTTTGGCACAGCTGCTGTTCTCTTAATGGTGACAAATACAAAAGGCTTCTGTCACAAGCTGTTGTTTGATATGTTGACAGACGGGGTGAATTTAATACCTTTTTCTCCTCAATCACTACCTTAAAAGAATCAGTAATAGGTGTCAATACAGCAAAGCTTTGTTAATCTCTTGTAGCTGAGCATTACTACTGCCAGATTCAAGAATTCTGCAGTGGATTAGTTACAGAATACCCAACAACAACCATGCAGATGGCTTTTGGGACCTGGTAGGTTTTAGGGGTTAAGTTGTATTTTTCTAAAGGCAATTTCCTCCTCTTGCACCCTTACTTTTCAGAGTAGAAACAGGAACCTGCTCAGCACATTTCAATTTTGCATGTTTCTGTCAAGTTCCCTTTCAGCCTTTCCTCACACATACTTGCTCTTGGTAACTTTTCACTTCCTAGGCCTGAATTTGCCCCCCTGTAACTCCTGGGAGATGCTGCTCGGGCTCTGTAAACCCTCTCTACTGCAGCAGTTCCTGCTGCAGGCCGGTGCTGCTCCTGCTGACATGCTCCATGTATGTGCTCAGCACTCTATCCTCTTCTGGAGCTTCTGCCACAGACTAGTGCTGGGTGATGCCTCAGAGCAGTGCAGCGAGGGAACAACAGCACCCGCAGGCACCAAAGTCACAGACCCAGTGTTCCCTATGTATGGTTTTAAATGAGCGTGGGCAAGCTCAAGTGAGCCTGAACTCTGTGTGCTTTACCAGCCTTCCATGACCGGGGCTACTCGTGAAGGTTTTCTCTGTGGTTTGAAACCAGCAGTGGCTGAACGCTGCTGCTGAAAATCCCTGAAGCTGCAGCCATTCTATTAATTCTAAAAAAAAAAATATTCTTGATAAGAACATTATATTTCTGCGTTTTTGCTCAATTCACTGTTTGAAGTTTTAACCTGAATGCAGTAAGAAGTTTTACCAAGAGGTGAGATAAGCATGGACGGCCCAAGGCACTCTCAGGCTCTTATGGACTATAAAAGCAAGAGCAGAGTTTCTTATGCTGGGTTTGTCTTCCATGTACTCTGTGCAGCTGTCCAAGGAACCAAGAATGTGAAAAAGCTTAATTTGGCGAATTATTTTTCACTTAGTATGTAGTTTATTTAACTTCCAGTGGTGTGCCAGTGATTTCTTTTTTTATAACTAGACATTCTGATGTAGATCCTAAAAAAAAAAAAACCAAAAAAACCCAAGCACTTCAGAGTTGTGGAGTTTCACAGACATTCCAACCTGCCATATTTTCATATGAAACTCCAAACAGAATTTCATCTTGGCTATTATACCTCAAATTTAACTGACGGCCACGATTCGTGCTTTGGATGGAAGTTTCCAATTAAGAAAGAAGGAATGAAAACTTAGGCCTGTTCAGGAATATGCTGGTTGAGTCTGTATGACTGCAAGAATTTAGAGCTACGATTCTGGAGTTCCAGACAAACCCGAGCTGACACGCTTTAGCTGCCGTGCTCAGAAGGGCCCATTAAGCCTTACAGCACTGGGCATATTGTCCGACAGCGCATGCTGGACGCACAGCGGGGTTTGCTTGAAAGACGACCGACCGCAGTAACTGTAGTACCCTTCAGGTGTTTGTGGAGCTGCTGCTGGCACGTTTTTATGTTTCTGCACAAGAAAATCACGTAAGGACAAATATTCTCCAGCCCAGCTTTAGAAACAGCCCTGGGCAGCACGAGCGGAGCGGGAACGGCAGCGCGGGAGCCCGCGCCCGGCGGCGGGGAAGGGCACGGCGCTGGCTCCCGTCCGCCGTGCCCCGGGCTGCCCCTGCCCTCGGGCTGCTGCCTGCCTGCCTGCCCCTGACGCCGGGGCCCAGCAGCACTGCGGGGGGGCCGCGAGCAGGCCGAGGCTTCGGCTGCAGGCTCCCGCCTCCTCGGGCCGCGCGGCGGGGGGCACCGGAGCCCCCCCCCGTCCCGCTTCCTTCCGACCCGCCGAGCGCCGCCGCCGCGCGTCCTGCCCGGGGAAGGAAATGGCGCCCGTCTGCCTCGCTCCCCCGCTGACGCGCGAGCGCCCGGCTCCCCGCGGCACAAAATGGCGGCGGCGGCGGCCCCGAACCCAGCATAACCGAGACGCCGCGGAGCCGCGGGGCGGGGCCCCGGGCGCCCGGCCAATGGGCATCGGCGCGCGGCCCGGAGGCGGCCAACGGCGAGCGGAGGCGGAGACGCGCGGCGCCGCCAGCCCAATGGGAGCGGCGGTAGCGCGGCGCGCAGGGCCCGGCCGCGCGGCTCGGGGCGGCGCTGAGGCGGGCGGGCGCTGAGGCGGCCGTTTCCTGTCCTGGTGCATGGTGGTCGGACGGAGGAATTGTTGGAAAATTTCTCGGCGAGGTTCGTATATAAATGTGTTTTTACCCAGTGTGCCTTATTCTAACCACCGCCATCTCCGCCGGGGCCGCCGCGCCGCACCGCGCCGGGACGGGCCGCGCCGGGCCGGGCCNNCGCCCTCTCGCCGGGCCCGGCCGCCGGGGCGCCCATCGGCCGCTGCGTCAGAGGCGGGGGCTGCGGGCGGGGGGCGCAGGGGCGGCGGTGCCAGCGCTGTGCTGAGCTGAGCTGAGCTGGGCTGCGGCGGGGGGTCTCTGCGGGCTCCGTGCCTCGCTGCCGCCCCGGGCTCCGGCGCTGGCGCCCGCCCTGCATAAATTAGGGGCTTGATTTATTTTTACGTTTTCATGTTAAATTTTGGTGGTTTGTGTTTTTTTTTTAACGTGCTAGTTCCGTTCTGTCGGAGGGCGAACTTGGCAGAGGGGCATCAGAGCCCTCGGAGCTCTCGGCGTACCGTGCGGCTTGGTGCGCCCGAGTTAGGGAAGGAGTCGTTCACCGTGCTTGCACCAAGTCGCTTATCTTAACGCTACCGCGTTGTAGTGCCGTGGTCACGGCCGCTGGCCTGCCGACGCGGGAGCTAGCACGGAGCTCGTGAAATCACCTATTTTGGTTCAGCTCTGCTCAGCAAAATGCCGCGCACAATTATTTTAAGCGTTTTCCCGCCTGTGTGGTTGTGTCATTTTCTTCAGATTTGTTCTTGTTTGGGACTTCTAATAGAACAGCATAAGGAGAAAGTACTCTAGGAAAATTATCTGCAAGAATGCAAAGATTTTTTTTGGTTTTTTTTTTTTTTTACTGATAAGGTCTTATTTGCAGCCCTGAGAACAGCAACGTGACTCTGTGCAAGTTAAATTTTCTGTTAAAATATGCCGATGGTTTAAAGTTTTCTGTTGAGCCACCGAAGACTTACACCTGACATCACACATGAAGTAAAAGCAGTGCTTTTTAAGGAATGTTATTACTGCTTTCAGTGAAACGTGGCATCAGCCTTCTGGCCTTTCAAAGAAAACATTTGTACAGATCTTCTCCAGATTCTGCTCCGAGTGTTGTGTGTCTGTTTCACCCTAGGGGACTGTGTACCAGATATTTCTGTTGCAACTTCATACCTGAAAAATTAAATTTATTAACTAGCACCTTTTTAAGAGTAGTAGTATGTGTGTAGTATGTTTTGGCTTCTCTGTGTAAGAGTACCTGCTGTACAGCCTTAGAATGGCAGAGTATGACATAACTCTGTGTTCACGGCTTGTGTTTTTGTATCTCATGCGTTGAAGTCTTCAGCTTTCAAGATGTGTGTCTGTCAGAAGCTGTTTGAGTGGCTGCAGAAGATGCAGCTCAGCAGTACATAGGTTAAAAATATGTGTTTCAGTAATAGATCACAGCTTAAATGAGATGTAAAAATAAACACTTTAAATGTTTGGAGACATTTGTTTCCATTTGATGTTGTAATTTACATGAGCTATTCTCATTATTGTAATGAAATAATGTTTCTAGTATCCTGTCTGAGGAAGACATACGTTGTCTTACATTAACACGAGACTCAAAGTAAATGCTTAAGTAAGTGTAAAGGTTTCTTTAGCTAGAAGGATACATGGGCATCACTTTGTCTTCATGCCTGTGTAACATTTGATACTTAAACACTAGAATTACTGTCATGAGTTGGCAGTCCGATTTCTCAGGGGAGATGGGCACAGCTGTAACAAAGTGATGAGTGTGCCCTTGTAATGGGTGCCAAAATTAATCTGTAAATCTCTTTTGTTTCTAGGATATTTCAAATTCTGTACTGCTTTATCTCAGCAGACTGCTGTTGGGCTACATTTTGCAGTCTAATGCTATCCAGGAGAAGGAAACCAGTAGGAGCTTGGGCAGGGAACAGGCTGCTGCTGTCCCTGCTCACCTGTGCTCTGGTGCACCTCTGGTTCTGCATCTGCAGAGAGATTAGGCTGAGGGTTCCGCAGCGTGAACTTGGTGATGGTAGTGGTCTCTCCCTGGACACCATCTTTTCTGGGCATGCCTTCAAACATTGTGTGAGTGTATATTCTTGCAGACTTAAGTATTGGCCTTAATAAAATGTATGGCTTTTGCCTTAAAATAAAGCTAGAAAGACTGCAGTTTTGAACTGAGGTGCTTCTCTTACAGCGTAATTTGGTTTAATTTAGCATATGGGATTTTGTTTTTTCCCTGCTGCTTGCATGTGAGTCTTGGCCTTAAGAGTTTTAGGTTAAAACATGCTCAGCATAGGTGGAGTCTGTAAGAAACTCTGTTATTAAGTTCTGAGGAGTCTTTAGTTGGCACGTGTGGGACTATTTGTTTTCCAAAGCATAGGGCTCAGCTGAATTTTGATGAGTTTCCACACACATTAAAAGATCACCACATTCCTGTTAATAAGGGCAATTCCCTCAGTGTCAGGCATTGTAATGGACAGAATGCAAACCCTCATGAGGAAGACCCAGCTTTTCCCAGTGCTCTTGTAGTCCAATTCCTTTGTTACTCTCTTCCTGTCTACATTTTGTACCTTTATCCTCGATCATCCATGTGATTTCTGGGTTCCCGTGCTGTCTCGTGTAACCCCTGCTGCCATGGCGTCTATGTACATACCATAACATCCCAGGCCAACCTTTGTTGGCTTTCCATGCTACTGGCATTTTTTCCTGCGCTGGCAAATCTCTTCCACACTTACAACTTAACAGCATGCTTTCTCTTTCTGCATTAGGAGGTGCAACAGTTTGGTTTTTCATCTCTTCTGTGCTGTAAAGAAATTGGTACACCTGGTAAAGAGCATGAATTAGATCCTTGTGCCATAAAAGATCCCAGAGGACTGACGGAGGGTTCTTGCTTAGGTTCTCCCTAGGATGGGTCATGGTCCTAACAGATGGATCCTCTTCTGGAATCTGAGAATTCAGCTCTGAAATGCAGGCTCTTGTAAATAGAGGTGTGCATAGGCATTGTTCTGAAGGGGGAGGGAGGGAGGGAGGAATCCAAGTGAGGTGTCTGCCCATGGACACCACATTTCTAGGGAAAGAGGGCAAGGAAGCCTTGTGACCCATCATGGCACAATGGGGTTTATGGAGGGCTGCCTGTACCTTAAGTCTGTAACTCAGTCTGGAGTTCTTAGTTTTGTTTAGTCACATGTATGTGTATGGTCCTCTTGCACATCAGGATTTGTTGATCAGTTACTCAAAAATGGAATTGGATTAAATTAGTGAATGCTTCCAGTAACTTGGTCTGCTAAAATTTTCTGGGTTTGAAGGGAATTTACAGTTACAGCAAGTTCTGTGATATTCAGAGTTGCACTTGCAGCTCTTTAGTGCTTCCTCCATCAGTATTTTATTGCCTGCTGAATGCTTATCTCTGTATCTCTCTGGTGGGGAAAACTGTTAGTTGCTTCACGCTCTTGGACTTCATTTCTGATAACAGGCTTCTGTAGAATTGGAAGATAGCCAGTATTTGCAAGTTAGTTGATGTTGCTCTTAAGTATCTTCATAGTAAGCTAACACAGTGTTACACAGAGTTTCCTAAAATGCATTTAGGTGTACTGTTCTTCAATTTACATTTTTAATTGGTTTATTTGCAATTCAGGGTAAAGGTTGGCAATCCAGTAGACTATCCCGTTTAGTTCTTGAAATACAAGCATGGACAAACACCCTGCTGTTAACTGCCATGGCTAATACTGATACATCTGTAATGTAGTTACCAGATTACTAATTAACTGATAACCACACAAAACAACCCACTCAAAATTCCCTGTTTTGTTGGCAGTCTCAGAGAGTTTGCAGGATTTGAAGGGGCACAGCCAAGATTAGTTCCTTTGGTGATGTAAATGAGGCACATTTGTGGTTTTTTGTGGCTTTTTTTTTTTTTTGCAATGAAGGGAGTTAAAAGTCTGATACAAAAGTAAAACATTGATAGAAATCCTCAGTCTCAATTTCCTTACAATTTTACCCCTTAAGTATTCTATTCACCAGTTGTTCCCTGTTTTTTTTTAAGACATACACTAATATATAACCGGAGTTGTTATCATTTAAGGATTTAGCACCTTCCTGAAGTCGACTCTGTCCTTTTTTGGTTTTTACCACAGGTGGGCATTTCTAGGAGTAATTTGAAGTAGTATTTTTGGTGTGACCCTTATGTAGGCAGTATTTTGTGTACATACACTTGATGGTAGCATCAAATCCGGAAAGCCAGTAACTTGAAAAACACATCAGTTCATTCACTGCTTTAAGTCTGTTTCTCACTTGTGACGTACAAAAGAAAATCTAGTGCTTTATCTCATTAATGTGTGTGCTGAAAAATTATTTAAAGGTGTGGTTTTTATTGTTTGGAGTTTAACTTTTCAGATTTGCATTCAAATATAAACCAGAAAATAAGGCAACTGATCACAGATTAATGTTTTTTTCTGATCTCAGGCCCAATGTTTATTCCTTGAGTGTGCACATTTTTTTTTTTAACTGTTAAACCACAAATAATTTATTATCACTCAATCTGTGAAATAGAAATGGGATGGGATTAGAAATGAAGGTATGCCTCAGCATTGATCTTACAAGCTTCTCTGGGAGAGAAGAAACACGTCTTGACTTTGAGCAAGGAATGCTCTGAGAGTTCATAGAATGGTGGGGTTGGAAGGGACCTCCAGAGATCATCTAGTCCAAACACCCTGCAGAAGCAGGTTCACCTAGATCAGGTCACACAGGAACGTGTCCAGGTGGGTCTTGAAGACCTCCAGAGAAGGAGACTCCACACCCTCCCTGTGCAGCCTGTGCCAGGGCTCCCTCACCTCAACAGTGAAATAGTTTTTCTTATATTTAAGTGAAACCTTTTGTGTTTCAACTTCATCTCATTACCCCTTGTCCTGTTGCAAGCTACCATAGAAAGAAGGTATGCCCCAGCCTCCTGACACCCACCATTTAGATATTTGTAAACGTTAGTAAGATCTCTCCTTAGTCTCCTCTTTTCTAGACTAAACAGCCCAAGCATTGGTCTGCAACAATTCATTGATTTGTAGATGTAAACTGAATGTATGGGATAACTTTGGGAGGAAAAAGGCTGCTGAAACGTAATGGTGTGTGAGGCTTAATATGATTCTCACTGCTCACTAAAGTCAGAATGAGTTCTGCTTGGTTATGGCAGTGATAGATGTGGTTTTGTGTTTATATGAGTTTTTTTTGTAAAGAAATACCAAAGTCAGCGGCAGTGAATTAGTCTCAAACTGCATTATAATTGACATGTATCTCTGGTTGAGCATAAAGTTGTAATACTGCAAAAAGTGAAAAGGAGCCTTGAATTTGACTGCAAACCTCTGCTTTGGGCAATGTGAGTCTCTGCAAGTTGGCTGTGCTTCCACTTCGGGTGTATACACGATGTTTATACAGTTGACAGTGCTGTCAGTCTTGATTAGGCTCTTCTCCAGAGCTGAGGTTAAAGCCTGTGTTTCATAATTTGCTGCAACACTTCTTTGCTATCTAGAAAATAATTGTATGATTAGCTTTTAAATTGTGTATCTTACCCATTACCTGAATCCAGCTGTTGTTACCAGATTCTTTGGTAGCGATTTTTGTTCAGTGTTTTTTCAGCTTTGTTTCCATTTTATATGTGGATGAGTAATGTGCTGGAAATTGCGGTGTAGTTATGTTTTCATGGAATCATAGAATGGTCGGGTTGGAAGGGACCTTTAGAGATCATCTAGACCACCCGCCCCTGCTGAAGCAGGTTCACCTAGATCAGGTCACACAGGAACATGTCCAGGTGGGTTTTGAAGACCTCAACAGAAGGAGCCTCCACACCCTCCCTGGGCAGCCTGTGCCAGGGCTCCCTCACCTCAACAGTGAAATAGTTTTTTCTTACTTTTAAATGGAAGTTTTTGTGTTCCAGCTTCATCTCATTACCCCTTGTCCTGTCACTAGATACAAAAGAAAAAAGGGATTCCCCAACCTCCTGCCATCCAACAATTATATACTTATAAATATTATTGAGATTCCCTCTCAGTCTCCTCTTTTTTGTTGATCTTTACCTAGAGACTGGAAAAAAAAACAGTAAAAGAAGTGAAAATGGTAGGAGAAAGCATTAGAAGTTTGGAAATGCTTAAAATTAAGGAATTTGTTATGTTTATTTGCTAAAACTCAGTCTGACCAGTTGTAGCATTAAGTTATTCTTTCATTTGAGTGGCAAAATTCTGAAAAAGGTAAGGGCTGTTGATGAAGAAAGAAATCCATGTCTCATCCCTTGAAGCATCCACAGATTCTAGATTTCATTTCTGAGCCTGCTACAGATTTCCAGTGTAATACTGAAAAAGATGGGAACAGATTTTAGAGAACCTATGCTTTTATTTTTGAGTGTACAGCTGTCAAATGCCTTTATGTAATCAGTGAGCTACATACTTGGGTCATCTAAAAGGTATTGTCTGGACTAGTCAGTTCTTCAGTCTCTGTCAGTCATTTTTTTGCACTGACACCCAGAAGGCTGCGATGCATGTGAAGTATCAGTTGAAGTGTATTTAACCAGGATGGTGATTGTCGGTGTTTTCACAGATCCTTGTTAATCGGACTAATTTGAGGAAATTACTGATATTTGCAGTCTAAGTCTAGGGAGTCTAATGCAGCCAGTATTTAGTGCAGGAAAACCTTAATTATGTTATTGTGCTGAAAAAAAATTGAACTGATGTTGGGATCCAGCTTTGTCAAACGTGGGAGTGCAGTTTCCTAAAATTCCATAGTGAAAGTTTCAGTGTTGTGGAGTTGTCTCATTTGCCATTTTACTTTTCAGGATTGAGTTTTATTTACTGTCTTCTGGATTGTTTTTTTATTTACTGTTTTAATAAGTTTTATCAAATCACAACAGTTTGTACGTTATTTAGAAGTGTACTAAAATAAAAGTAATGTTTATTTTCCAATGAAATAAATGGATATTATTTCCAGCGTCTCAGAGCTGTCTACACAAGGCTGATGAATAATCACAAGGTTGCAGTATGTCTGGAGTAGCTTTTTGTCTGTCTTTCCCAGTTCATTCTTCCTACGTGTTCTAGATTTCATTTGTCCCATGGGTGCTATTACAGACTTTATTCCATTTCCTGTTCGTCATACTTTAAGCATCTTTTTTTTCTCTAAGGAGTTTCTGCTGCTGCCACTACAGGTTTTTTTCCTTTGTCCAGCAATACAGAAATAGTCATTCTTCAAATGGCAAATTCCAGCTGTTTTTCAGATGTTCTTTGCCACATTCTCCACTAAGTGAGGTCCCCCATGCTGTCCTCTGAACTGCTGGAGTTCTCAAGTGCCCCAGACCAACTTTCCACTCCATGGCAGCTTGCCCTCAACCAGCTCTTGCTTTTCTTTTGAGCTGCCTCAACCCCACCTGCTGTTTCTCAGTTGTTTTGTTCCTGGTTTTCAGCAGAGACTCCCTTTTCCAGCTGCTGGATTGAATTTCTGAAAAACTTCTCATTTAGTGTTGCATATTTTTTCCCAAATAAGTGACAACATCAAAAAAAATTCTGTTTATTAGTGGAGGGAAGAACATAGAAGGTGCTCTGTACATAGGCAACATCGTGAAGTCTTCATGAAAAATCCTTTATTTTTAACCAACCTCTTTGTTTTTTCCCCACCTCCACATCCCTCTGGTTTTTAGTGTTGAGAATTTAAAGCATACTTGAGTTCACAGCTTTTTCTATTCATAGAGTTTGGGTGGGGAGTGTTGTTTTTTAATGTAATTAGTACCTATGTACCCTGCTGAATGGCATATTTTACCAGTCAAGGTTATGCCAGGGGTTTGCATTGCTGGCACAGCTCTTGTCGAAAGGCATAATAAAGTCAGCAACATGCATCACTAATTCACTGCTTTTGCTTTGTAACTAACGGTGCGAGACTTGTTTCAGCATCACCTCTTGCAACTGTCTGTTGCTTCTTTCTATCAGATGCCATTTTCAGTTCAGAGATTTTTTTGGTCTCTGAATACTTTTCTTTCTCAGGATGATGTTTTTTTGGTGTAAAGTATTTTAACCACCTTAAAGAAAGGTGAAGTTTTCTCTGCGAGCTTTCCCTTCAGTCATACCTCATGAGTAAGCCTGGACTTGTGCCTTTTCTGTAAGACAGCTCTTGAGATTAAGCAAAACACACGTGTCAGTCTGGCTGAGCAGCTATTCAGGCCCCACCCTGAGGTTCATGTATTTTCCTAAAAATGGATGCTTTCAGCTGCTTCTTAAATAATGATGTGCAATATTTGAAATGGGTAAGGGAAATGTTTCTCTCCCATGTTCTTGCTAACAAATTTCCTGGCAGATAGGAGGTTTAAAGAAAAAGCTTAGTGATGAAAATGCACAGAAATGAAAGCAGTGAGGTGGATTAGTGGAAGAAGCTGGCAACATGCAGACTGGAATAAGGGTGAAGACAAATTTGCTGGAAGCTGAGGAGAAAGCGGCATATAAGACAGCAAAAAAAGGGGAGGCAAAGAGTGACTAAAGCTGAGGTAAGAGAAGATGCTCGAGTCATGCAAACAGACTGGTTTCAAAAACACAAGGCAGATGAATAAAAATGTGACAAGAGACTAGATTTGCAAAGTGGATGATGTACCAACAGCATGGTGATACTGTTTTAAATGTATGCAGTATCAAAATGATTAGATATCACAGAACAGCTTCAGTTGGGAAGGACCTCCAGAGGTTTAGTCCAGTCCTGATCAAGGCAGGTCTAATTAGACTAGGTTGCCAAGGGCTCTGTCAATCTCTTCCTGTATTTGACCACTCTTGGAGAAAACGGAAAATAACTGGTAGCAATATCTCTGATATCCTGGGCCATTCCTCTACAACATAGGCCAGCTTTATGACTTCTTCAGTTCTTTCCCCATCCTCTTCCTCAGAGCTTGGAGTTAGCCTGTCTTCTTCACAGAGGAGGAAGAGGAGAGACTGAAAGTCAACAGCACATCCACTTTTGACTAAGGGTACTTTTTCCTGCAATGGCAGAGTAACAGAGCAAAAGTGCAGCATCACCAAAGATAGAGTGGAAGCTGGGATTTTGCTATTTGGGTGGGTCCCAGCTAGTGCTACAACCTTCGTTACAGGGAACGTGCCTCTAGGATGGGTCTGAACATGAACTGTCTTAGAGGCAGAGGCAGGAAGGTGGTAGACAGTGGTGGGACAAACATGTAGACCAGACCAACAGTGAGAGAGGACCTGGAGACTAGTTGCAAAAATAATTGGTGTGAACATGGGAGTATTTTTAGATTATTTTGACAGGAAGGATGGGATTATATTTGAGAAGAGGGGTATGCTGAAAATTTGGTACCATGACAGGAGTAGCTGAAGAAGTAAACTGGTACTTCTAGAAAGGATGGAGCTGGGGATGTTAGGACAGAAGACTGGGAAGAAGGATTATACTGGAAGGGATAACTTTAAAGGAGTTGGAATTGGGAGAAAACAGCAAGAATGTGGAAATTACATACAGCACATGATCATCGAGATCATCTGGAATGGTGGAAAGTAGTGAACATTGTTCTGCTGTGTGCAGCATTTCATCCTGGTTTGTTGTTTTTTTTTCCAGTGTGTGATAACTATTAACCAACCACACTACAATAACAAACACTGTAAAGTAATTTTTAGAAATGCCTTTGCTCCTGCACCTTGGAATTTATCTTGATTTCTTTTTGTTCCAAAAGAGCCATAGACCCTTTAAGTGACTGTTTCTACTCTTGTTCAGGATTTGCAGTTATTTGCCTTGAGCTAACTTCCTCTCTGCTTCCCCAAAACCGAGAGGTAGAAGGTCTGGAGGAAGGCCATTTTTCTGTTTTAAAGGCAGATACTATATCAAAGATGCTGGGGGCTTCTTCAAAGATACTTTGTCTAAGAGAGGCAGTCATCTGAAATAAACCTGAGGCTGAAAGGCCCTGCTGGAATTGTTTCAGAATATAATTCTAGCCAAAATCGTTGGTTGTGTAACCCTTCTTCTCCAGTGTGTGAACTGATCTTACTGCTTTGCAACATACTTGCATGAGGTCTACTGAAAGCTGAGTGAATGGAAAACACCGTCAGTACAGAACACTGTTAGCAGTTATGAAGTCAGACCACCTCAGTACAGCACCACTAGTATCTAATGGCATAACTACTTAATTTAACTTGCTAGAAGCTGGCAGTACCTCCAGAGAAGCAGTTTGTAAGGAATAAAGCTTTTTTTGATGCCAGTTTATTGGGGTTTTTTAACTGCATCGGTTTTCTGATCTTATTTGCTGCACAGGACATGAACACTGAGGGTAGGGCTACGTCAGTTCAGTGTTTGTTTAAGCTGATCCTATAGCTACAGAATTTTGACTCATTTTTGGTTTACAGGCAAGTGCCAAGTAGATGTTTTGTCCCTATTTTGAGACAGGGAGGATAAATGAGTAACAGGGAAAGAAGTTATTAGTCTGTAGTCGCTGATGTGGAGATGGCAAAGGAAGGAGTTGCACTCAGGATCTCTTATGCCCTTGTACAGTTCCTCATTGCTTAGATTATAGTAGTCTTTAGAACTTAGCTATTTCATTTTATTCAGAAACATCTAGGATAAATGTGTCGTGGTCTGGATTGCTCTTCTGCACGGGCTCTTATCTGCTGTATTCTTACAGAACTGTGAATCAATCATTATCAATGAGGTTTTTTTTGTATGATTTTCAGTGTAGTCATGGAAAACCTTACTTTTTTACAGGAGACTTATCCTGAAGCTACCTCTTCCATTTTCTTTATTAAACTGTATATATTCCATTAAGTGTGCTCTTAACCAGACTGTCAGTGATATTCTCCTCCGTGCCAAGGTGATTTAGTCTCCAGATCCAATTTCTAGAGGTAACGTGGACATTTGCTGTAACATCACATTAGAAGTTAGTGGGGCTGGGACCACAGGGACACGTGTGCTTTGTGCACAGCACTCATGTGAAGGTGCTTTGGACAACAAAAGCAGCAGAGCTGCAGCAGTCAGGAGTGAGTCAGCTTTTTCGCTGTGGAGACTTAAGAAACTTCTGTAGCTGCCTCTAGGAAGTAGAGGCTAGTTCTATTCACTTGAATGTATTTGGAAAATATTACTTGGGTGTGATTTTCAGCTACATTAATATTGCAAGCGTGCTGGAGTACCTGTATGGTCTAATTGTGCTTTTGTCATTTCTGTGTTTTGACATAAACAGGAGTTTTTCAGTGGTCTGGAGACCATTGGTGAGTTGCTCATTCAAGGGCAGATTTCTGGATTGTAGAGTTAAAAATAGTTTAGTTATTTAGAAATGTAATCATAAGTAAATTAGAAAAGCTGGATTATTCTTCTTGGCCTTGAATGATGAATCAGCAAGTCATAGAACCATAAAAAGATGAAAAGCTTTGATTGTCTTTAATCTCTTTGTGAGATTACCTGACTGTTGCTTATGGTAAGAAAAACTCCTGACTATCAAGAGGTTGGGTTTGGAGGAAAGTTGCTTTAATGCAACGTAGCCTAGATTGCAATTCCATGTGATTATTTTTTCATTTATTTTATCATTACTTACACCATCGTTACCACCATCGTTCTTTATACATTGGTCAAATGATTCATATTTAACTGAAATGTAAGTATGCTCAATGCTCTTCAACTTGGTAACTTCTACCTGAAGTTCTTACTAGCTTAGTTAATTGAGGTAATAATATTTGCCTATTTCAAGTAACTTTGTTGCATCTGAAGTATTTTCCAGGTAAGTCGTTGCATCTTCTTTATGCAGAAGTTAACAAGGTATTTGTAACAGGTGTATAAAAAGCCAGTTAAACTTGAGTTCTGTATTTAAATTTTCTATCTGTGTTTTGTGAATACTTTTTTTTCTAGGTAGACAATGTTATTAGCTCAGATAAATCGAGACTCTCAGGGAATGACTGAATTTTCTGGAGGAGGAATGGAGGCGCAGCACGTGACTCTCTGTCTAACGGAAGCTGTAGCTGTGCAAGGTGAACTTTCAAGTTTAAATGTCTTGACATGACTGTGCCTCTTCTATTTGAAATTCAGCTCAACTCCAAAACTCTCATAGTATATTCTAAATTAAAAATTAACCCAACTTACTCTTAGTTAACTGAGATTAAATTCACTAATTTAATTCTGAAAGGAAGGGATCTTTTAATTAAGGTAACAGGAGTGTAAATGGGCCAACTCAGGAAATACAAAATCTGACTTTATTCTCACTATAGTTTTACTGTTTTATACTTTGTAACTTTGGTTTATGTCTAAACATACATTAAACATGTCGAATTTTAAAATAGATTGGTGATCTAGGATTGGTTTAAATTATGTTTTTTAATAGTGTTGTCATGATTTTATGGGATAAAATATATTTTTTCCCCCAAATCTGTGCTTTAAATTTATGTGTATTAATGACAGGTAGTAAACAAAATTATCAATACATGTATACATGTTATTATTTAACTGTTTACACTCATAACCTAATTAATATTTTTCCTAAAACTTCAGCTTTGTAGTTATTTTATTCAATGACACTGTAACTTTTAGTCAAGAAAAAGAATATTCTACCTGTCATGTTTACAGAGCAAAATCTTGAACGTATAATCCTAGCATATGTTCGAGGTTCAAAAGCCAGAAAGCAAGTAAGAACTACTTCCTATTATTATTTCTGACATCATTATGCTTTAAGAGGATGCAATCATTTATGGAGGTCATTAAGTTGTGAATTTTAGGGTTTGACACTGGTAATAGTGAATATGAAGTTTTTTCCTTGCTAGATGGTGACAACTTAGAAAACATGGAAGGTGTGAGTTTGCAGGCAGTTACCCTTGCTGATGGCTCCACTGCTTACATACAGCACAATTCTAAAGGTAGGTAAATGACAAGAATTTGCTTGGCATTGCAGTCATATTCCCCTTTTTAAACCTATCTTTGGATTGTAAACCACTTTTGGATTGTCAAGTTGGGGGAAAATCTGTACAATGTTAATGAAGCTTCAATTCCACCTGGGAATTACGAGTATTACAGAAATAACCATAAAATAAATATTTGTTTCTGCTACTAATAAGATGTATATTACGTGCATAACATAAGTCAAACAGAAGTGAGATGCGTTTTACATTTCAAACCCAAATATCAGTATTTTAGCTACTGGATAGGATGTCAGGCCTTTGGTATTTTCTTATCCCAGAGTTTAAAAAGCTGTATAATCATAAGGGGGTTACTCTTTACCAAACATTATTTCTTTGTGATGCTTTATTGATACTTTAATCCAGGAAGTATCAACTGTGTATTTAAACTGTGGTTTGTCATACAGAAGATTTTTAAATAATTCTAATTGTGTTTTTCAGATGGTAAGTTAATGGATGGCCAAGTGATTCAATTAGAAGATGGTTCTGCTGCTTATGTTCAACATGTATCCATGCCTAAAAGCAGTAAGTGTAATAATGCAAGAAATACATTCTACACTAATGTATTACTGATAATTACTGATATTAAGTAATTACCGGTCATTATGATAGCTTGACTTCTTAATTTAATGGAAACAGCCATGAAGAGATCCAAGGTATTTAGTATTTAGTCTTTACAACTAATGGAGCTTTCAAATTATTCTTGAAGCATTGTAGTTCTTCCTTCTGAACAGGAGACAGCTTGCGCCTGGAAGACGGACAAGCAGTTCAGCTGGAAGATGGAACTACAGCATTTATTCATCACACCTCAAAAGGTAATTTTTTTTTTTAGAAGTGTGATTTATTGCATTAAGAGTTCGACAGAACTTCAGCAGTATGAAATATGGTACTCTTTTTAGGCTATGATGTCATGTAGCGTGATCCCCAATGTAGATTACTTCATGTTTTGTGACATCTGGAAATTGTTGAAATGAGGCTGGTTCAGTTCCTTATTTGAACTTCACCTAACAACTACAAACAGAATCAAAACCAGCATATTTCACTTTTTTAATATCAAGATCACATTAAAGTAAGTGTATAGCATGTTAGGTGAGAATGTAAGCCCTTTGACAGATTTCAGTAATAATTGCATTAAAAAATGAGAAGAGGAAGCAGGGAACAATCATTCAGTCCCTCTTGAGCTAAATAATGTAGAGATTTACTTAAATTTTGAAGATGATGCTAATGATGATTTTGCCATTAGGTCAGAAAATGTGATGGTTTGCAGTCAAGAATGCAAATCAATTTAGTTGAAATGATAACAGATTTCTGCAGAAGATATTTACACTAGTGTGAGAAATAGTACTGCTTCTCTTCAAACAGTTACCAAGTAGATATTTCAAGTCTGTTGAAACTAGTCTAAGAAGAATGACATTCTACAATCAGTAATAAGAATGACATTCTACTGTCAGCAGTACTAAGAGGAGAGGATATAAGAAACCACTTCTTCCTTGAGTCATGTGTTTCTTTTGCATGTTCTCTTGATTCTGTTCTTAAAATTATCAGATGTCTAAATTGAAAAATCTGAAGTTTTGACATCCGTACATGTTGCACTAGCTTCTTTTCATTAGCAGTGGGTACAAAATGGAGCATATCTGTAAATAAAGGGAGACCAACATAAAATTGGTTTTGCACTTCTGGCAGTGTGTAGAAATAAAGCTATGGGGGTGCTGTTATGGGAAAAAAACAGTGCTATTCATAGTGATATTTTAAGTATTTATATTTCTCATGTACCAGTGGTTATATTTCTCATCTATTTCATGCACATGTATGACTTGAGGAGACATTTCCTAAATAGCAAGAGTTTCTGGTGTAACATGCAGTTCCTTTTCTTTTGTAACACTTTGTAATATTATTTCTCAGACAGTTACGACCAGAGCGCATTACAAGCAGTGCAGCTGGAGGATGGAACTACTGCCTACATTCACCACACGGTCCAGATGCCACAGTCAGATACCATTTTAGCCATTCAGGCTGATGGCACAGTAGCAGGTCTTCATACAGGAGATGCTGCCATCGACCCAGATACCATCACTGCTTTGGAGCAATACGCAGCAAAGGTATACTGAAAGACATTTGCTTTATTTAATGTAGCATCACAGGATGTGTGGCAGCAAGACCCAGTTGTGGTCTAAGAATTAAAATGATAATTAAGAGAGTCTTCAGACTCTTAGAAGAGAGAATGCCAAATTGTCGTGACAGTGCTTCACTGATGTGAGCAGCTCCAGTGTGTAGTGTTGCGTAAAAACAATAAAAGATTGATTATTGAAATTAGGTGGATTCAGACTGATTTGGAAAATGATTTAGGCAACTACATAATATTTTTTTCTAAACTACAGTATTGGAATGGAATCTCTTGATGCTGGAAGGAAGGGCCAAGTTAAATTTTTCTGGTTCAGGCACTACTACTGGATTTTTAAAAATTGTGTACTTTTTTCTTGCATTGGGAAGAGGAGGGCCTGGTGTACTGGGCAAGGACAATGCATGGTAAAACAGATAATTATACAGTTACTGAGTTTGGAAAAATCTTCTCTGAGCCATACTTGCAATAGGGAAATGTAGCATGACTCAAAATTCATGTTGTCTGCTTTACTGGACTTCTGTAAAGTGTGATGTGTGTGTAATAACGAGTGGTGCAGCTTCTGTGACTCTGTAGTTCAGCAGTGTCTGAGTTGCTGGATGATTACCATCAGTGCTTCTAGAGTAGAATAAATCTTAAAATCTGTCCTCTAGTGTCGGTAAGAGTTGTTGTATTTTGGGAAAAGGCCAGTTAGGATAATTAAATGACTTATACACTGTTCTTTTCCATTATGTTTCTGTTACAACTGAGGAGATCCTCAGAGCCAGTCAGGTTGTGTTGTGTTTGGCTATGCCATAACATTTTGTAAGATAAAAGGTAATTCAAGGTGAGTTGATCTGGAGTGACAAGCTCTTACATATTCCTTAGCTGCTATTTACTTTGGCTTTAAATCAATCAGAACTTTGTCCTTCTTAACAAGGAACTAGATTAATCATAATTTGGTGTAAGTTTCTGTTTTGAGAAGGTGAAAGAGAAATACAAGAACTGCAAACAAATTTGCATTTTTGTCAACATGCACTTTTTAAATTCTCTAATATGAGAGAATTAAATTGCTGGCTGGGGCTGAACCATGACACTGGAAAACTACAGTTAGCGGGGTTTGTGTGTGTCTACACACACGCACACGTGTTCAGTTTGCATTATTTATTTCCAGCGGTGTTGATGAATTTTAATTCGTGTCAACAGTTGCTTTCTCAGCCAACAACAGGAAGTTCAGGGTGAAGTGATTCAAGCCTCGTACAGGTTCTCTCCTCTGATTCCTTCAAAAATTCTGCAGGAGAAGGTCACAAAATGGCCACTAGTTCCTTTAAGAAAAAACCAAACAAACAAGAATTACCTGCTTGCAGACTCTCTCTGCAGTCTCTCTGTGCCTCTGCTTAGGCACTTTACTCTTCACTGTTGTAGTGCAAAATTGCCCACGATTGTCTAATTCAGAAATTTAGAAAGACATTGTGATGGTGTTTTTTGAGTTGATATATGTGACAGAGTTTTTGTTGTTTTTTTTTAACTGGGCAATTATATTTTTATTTAAATTTTAATGTATTTTTTGACTACTTCAAGTTGAGATGTAACGTTGTCTTAGGTGTTTTCATTGCAAACAAGTTGTGCTGTTTGAAACAAGTATATTCTGTGTAGCTGTGGTTGAGAGATACATCTCTATTATTATCCCTATTATGATTTTATTAATTTCTTTTAGTACTTTTATCAGTTTATTAAGGTAACAACTTGGTACTTGTGATCTTTCCTACCTTGTCTCGATACAACTTTGCTCAATTTACCTATTCTATAATGCAGATGCTACAAGTTGTGATTTTTTCACCTCAGCTAATATACTACAGGATAACCATGTTTCAAGAGGGAGCTAGAGAGCTACGAAATAAGCCCTCGTGAACTGTCAGTAGTCCTGGTTTTCACGTGAATAAAAATAACCTGTAAATGTTTTTCGTGTTTCAACTTCATTTTTCAGGTGTCTATTGATGGAAATGACAGTGTTGGTAGCACAGGAATGATAGGTGAAAATGAACAAGATAAAAAAATGCAGGTATGTAGCCCAGTACAAAATAAATAAATAAATAAATATATGTTCATTCAACCCAGCAACGTGCATGATAGGTAGTCCTGTGTAGCCATGAACTAGAGTCTGCAGCTACCCTTCAGGAATATTAGATCCTAAACCTATACAGGTAGGTCTTATTTCCCACTTAGTACAGGATCCTTTCACATGATTTGAAAACAATCTCTCAGTACTTCCTGTTTTCTGGGGTTTTTTTTTCTGTTAAAAGGTAGTAAAAAATTATATGTTTTTCTAAGATTTTTCAAGCTGACACAAGTATTTCATCAGTAAGGGTATAAGTATTTCAGAATTTCTTTCCAGAGATTGAACTGACTTTTTATAGTCCTTAAAGCAGAACAAATGCTGACTCAGTGAATTATTTTCTTCTCAAGAGAGACAATTCCAGGCATATGCCTGGAACTGTTCTCTCTTCTTTGACTTACTTTTATTCTGCTTGACCTGTTAAGAGTAACTGGCTTTTATTGCAGCATTATTCATTTCAAACAAATCAAAGGATGATATTTCAAAAGGCATTGAGGTTTACTGTCAAAGTCTGACCCCTACAAGGGGACTTCAGGTTGCTAACTGAAGGATCCCAAAGCTATCCCAAAGGGTCCATGAAAATCTTAATCATGATTGTATCTCAACGTAAGTAGATACAAATACCTACTCGTAACTCATTCTGAAATAATGTATTATTTGGGATAAAATAGTCTGTCCTGTAGATGTGTTACGTTAAGTGTATGTTGATAAACTCTAAGTCTACAGGTATCACAAGAGCAGAACAGATGTTATGCTGCTGAGCAGTCATTCAGACTTGTATGTGGTTAGGTTTTTCACTGAAGGATAAAGCATAAAACCTCTTTGTCACTTCTACTTGTGAAAACAAAAGACTACCTGTGACCAAATGGCTGTCACACACTATTTCCTTTCAAACCTGTCATACCCATCTGTTCACAATAAAAGCAGAATCTTAGGACAAAATTTTGCATGTGTACAATGCAGAAATCTGATGGATCTTTGTTACCTTTGTTGCTCTCCTCAGTTACCTGTCTAAACTCCAGCTGCATTTTTTTATTTCTTTCTGTTGATTTAAAAGTATTTTGAAGGACCCAAGTCTTCTCAAGAAGTTTGACATGATTATAAAGATGTTTTATTTGCCACGTTCTTCTGATTTTGTGCCTCCCACCATCTGAATTATTTCTTTAGAATCCATTATCTTATGAGAACAGTTATTTTAATACTATATATGTCTTTGTTTAATGATAATACTGGCAATTCTTAATAAATCTCAAGTTATACCAACTAATGTAAAGTGAAGAAACACGTACTTCTGCAAACAGTTGTTTGAACAAACACTTGTAGTGTTAAACTGTTTTTTTTTCCTAAGCATTCTGTTTCTTTTATTCTGTGTACCACCACCCCCCGCCCCATAATATTGATAACATTGTGTGATTATTTCCTTATAGAGACTAGAAATAGCACATTGATTATGAAACTTTCTTTTAAACTTCAGCATACTTCAACTGGATAGTAGATTTTAGCAACTATATATGTATTTTTATATGCTGAAACAACAAAGGAATACCTAGCAGCTTTACTGTTAGGAAAAAAAGATTTAAAAAATGCTTAGGTGCAAGTACTCAACTAAAGCATCTTCTTCATGATTCTTAATGTATTAAAGTGTCTTCTGTGATTCTCGATACCACAGGTTAAACAATTGTATTAGTAATGAGATTTTTCATTTATTAGGTTCTTTTTCCCTGTGGTTCAAGAAAAGCTTTTCTGAAGTGGTGTTGTCGTCGTACATTTTAGTTGATTAAAAATTTCTTACTCAACTTTGCATCTTTACCTTCAGATTGTTCTGAAGTCTAACAGGGAGGCATCTTCCCTGAAGAATCTGTAGCAAAGCTGTTCTCAAATTTCCAGTCTATCTGAATGGGGAACTAGAGGTCTATGTGTAGGCACTTCTGGGATGAGGAAGATATAGTGGGATAGTTCAGATAACTGGAGTGCCGTAATGGATGGATACAGGCTTTTTAACAAGGCCAGGTGAGGAGGGGGAGCTGCTCTTCCCCTGAGAGAACAGCAGGACTGCACAGGACTGCTTTGGGGTGAGTGATGAGCCAGGCGAGAGCTAATGGGTCAGAATTAGCTGTCAGATCAGTGTGGGTGGCACTGTGGTGGCTGGCTGCTACACGTGCCTGATTGGGAAGAAGTAGATGAGGCCTTCTTCAGACAACTGGAAGAAGCTTCATGTTCACAGGTCCAAGTCTTCACAGGGAATTTCAATCATCCTGGTATCTGTTGGAAGAGCATCCCAACAGGGCACATGAAATCCAGGAGGTTTCTGGAGTTCAGGCATGGCAACTGGCAGTCTAAAGCAGGTTATTGAGCAGCTGGTGAGGTGAGACACTTTGGACCTCATATCTTTAAAGAAGACTTAGTTGGGAAGGTGAAGGCTGGGTAAGAGAAACCTTCAGGAGTCTTAGAGCTAATTAGATGTCCTTAGAGATACTCAGAGCCTATCTAGATGCTGCTGTGAGAAATCTGCTGCAGCTGATCCTGCTTTGAGGAGGGGATGTTGGACTAGATCTCCAGAGGTGCCCGCCCACCTCATCCATTCTGTGAAATGATCTTTTGACAATTCAGAATGGAATCCATGAGAAAAGAGGCGTGGTTTAAAAGAAGGATAGACCTTTTAAAATAGTCTTCATCACTTTGCATACAGCTATAGAAAAATTTTTACATTTGGGGTTCTACCTCTTCAGTCTGTAGGAATGTTTCTTCCATATTAGTGACAAAGAAGCCTTTAAAAGGGTTTAAGTTGCATTACAAAGCTATTCTGGATATTTTCCTGTTGTGTCGTGCCAGAAAGGAGAGTAGAACCTAATTCAAATTGCTTCAATTAGTTGGATCAAAACATATGCATCACTGACAAAGTACAAAATGCTTTCCTTCATTTTCAAAAAGTTCGTGCCGTAAGTGCATCTAATTATTGTTTGGCCTTTGCATGAACTTATGCTTGAAGGTGGTCTGATTTATGGCTAATGTCTCTTAGGAACAGATCCAGAACCTTAGATGTAATGTTAGATTGTTCTGTCCACTAATTTGGTCGGTTTAATGCTGGGTTTATGTTTCAAATTATGTTGTCTTTGTTGTTGTTGTTATTTGACTAATTAATGCATGCATTTAAATTTGCTAGCTACAAGTAAATGTATTCTATAGTTTTCTTTCCTTTCATCACAACTTATGCTTTTTAGCTACTTATTTTCATGTATTTGTTGAAGACTAAGAAATACAAAGCAAAGAGATGTAGCACAGCAAGGAGGCAAAATAAACCTGTCAGAATCAACTCTGACTTGATTGCAAAATTAAGTGTGTTACTTTCCTGATCCATTTTTTAATTCTGGGTTGTCTTTTTTTTCAATTTAAGATTGTTTTGCAAGGACATGGAACAAGAGTGACTGCAAAATCTCAGCAGAGTGGGGAGAAAGCCTTTCGCTGTGATTATGATGGCTGTGGAAAACTGTACACAACAGCTCACCATCTTAAGGTGATGAGATGTAAAATAAGCATTGCTGCTTCCTGACACGGAGTTTTGTGTGTGTAGTTAAAAGTAACAGGAATTAACAGAGAGCCAGTCATAGTGGTGCTGTTTTGTCAAATGTTTATTGGATTGATTTTACAAAAAGGGGTTGTCCCACATGCTCAGCTGATTTTGCTTAGTATTCTGGATAGATTCAGGTGTTAGCCTGATCATGTTAGCCTCCTATATTGACAGCATGTAAGCAACCTCTTGTTGAGATAGTCTGCCAGCAGTGTCATGAAATTCTGAAATCCAGTGTTCGCTTTGTGTGTGCATGAACAGGCTAAAGTTCCAATTTTTGAAAGACTTTACCATCATAATACAAAGTCTGACTCTTCAATCCAAATTTTTAAGCAAAAACCTGAAACGTTTTTTCTTTATGGGTGGCAACTCATTTCTTTTCCTTTTTTTGGATTAAGTAAAGGAATTAATAAGGGTGTAGAACTGTTCACTTCCAGCTTAGGCTGAGGTAATCGCCTCAATGGTGGGGTAAACTTTCAGTACTGCCTTGTCTCTGACAAAACACTCTGGAGTCAGTAATTGAGTCTATGGATCATGTGTTAAAATGGTGCCCTTGCTGTAGAGGTTTCAGGCAATGTAAGGAGATGATTAGAAGTTCTCAGTGGAGTCAAAACTCAGATATTGAATGGGCTCTCAGGATGCTTGTTTACTGTCTTTAATGTGGTTGCGTGATGGTATCTCTGTGTATTTACAGAAATGAATTCCTCAAAACTGACTGAAATGATCAGGTTAGACCTTGGAAAGAGACATCTTTAGTTTTAGGGAAAACATCGTTATCATATTTCAATGTTTTTTTTAAGCATTGATTTAAAAAGGAGAAACTTGAATGTGAATCTGGGGAAGATAAGGACATTGTTGTTGAGGATGAGCTGTTTCTCTGTTGCAGTAATTGGATACAATATTTCATTAAATCAGTGTATTGGATGTCTTGACAGGTGCATGAAAGGTCACACACAGGAGACAGACCGTATCAGTGTGAACATCCTGGATGTGGCAAAGCTTTTGCAACAGGTAAAAAAAGATTACTTGTGTAGACTAGCTCCTCTTGATTGTTAGTGTTTGTATACAAGTTTTTAGTATTGCCTTTCTTAAACTGCTAAGTAAAGAAATTGGTTGGGAGAACTGCAGAAAAAAAGCCATGATTTCAGCTAGTGCAGCACATAGAATGGACAGAGGATTTAAGGCTTAATTACCGAGTGAGGAATGAGGTGAAACACTTGACTCTTTCCCTTCCTCTTCAGCTGTTCTGCTACAGTCAGATTTTTATGTTGAAAAAATAATGTAAGTTAAGTGAAGTGATAATAAGAAGTAGAACCAGTGGCTAGAGGTAAATGCCCAATCTTCTGTTCCAAATTTGAAAATAACTTTGATGGAAAATGCTGGGGTTTCTTTTCATTTTAAGTACTGAATACTCTCGGTTTAAATACTAAACAACTCCCTGGTGTTGGGTCATGTAGCTGGGTTTATTTAAAATGTGAGAATAAATTAATGCTCAACTTGGTAGACATGCTTTGTGGTTTTAAAAACATCAAAAATTGAAGTTTCATTGCGTTGATGTAACAAGAGCACACAGTGAAACTAAAGATGGCAGCTGCCATCTTCTTTACAAAATAAGTTTGTAAGAATAAGTCTGTATATACAAAACAGATCCATACACATTCCTCGATAACACAAGTAAAATTCAACTTCATTTTCTAAAATGACTATTTAGGTGTTCTCTAGTCATGATATTTTCAGGGAAGTACAGAAAGGAAAATCTTAGTAAAATGCTCTTTGCAAACTAATTGACAGAGGATGTGATCCAAAGCTCGCTTTAGACTGGGAGAGTTTTTGATGAGTTCCTAAATGTAATCTTAAAGAGAATGAGTGTCCATGACTGCTATTAGTTGCCACCTATAGATGTGATGGTGTTAATAATATAGGTTAAAATAATTAGAATAACTTAGAGCTTGGATAAGAGTAGAGCTTTTATTAAATTACCTCATCAGTGATACTGATTCTTGTATAAGCTAGTAATTAAATGTTATTTGATAAAAAACCAGATGGAATAAAGAGCATACACCCTCCTGAGAAGACAAAATAAATATTTGTCCACATTATAGTCACTGCAGTTTATGTTTTTGAAGGGAAGGAGAAACATTATAGAAGTGTACTTCTTCCATGAAGGGTGAGAGAATTCTGCTTATGAAGGCCAATAGAGTTCTGCTCTTCTGCATGGTAGAATGAAGGGCTTGTGAGAGTGACTGAGCAAATTTTTCTCATCAGAGAGAAAATGGCAAGCACAACTTTTGATGGTGACAGTTTATGAAAATCCTAATATTGTGTTTATACTACTATAACATCCTTTCTGATCTTCAGGGTATGGGTTAAAAAGTCACGTTCGAACACACACTGGTGAAAAGCCTTATCGGTGCACAGAAGAAAATTGCACCAAATCATTCAAGACTTCAGGAGACCTGCAGAAACATATTCGAACCCACACAGGTATCATTATCACCCATTGCTTTATTGTTAATTCACTTAAGTGGATTTTTTTCCCCTCTTTGATAATTGTGTGACTTCATACTTATGAAATCAGCTTGTGTATATTCTCTTTCTGAGACCCAGTGAGCTCAACAGCATTTCAGCAGGGTAAGCGTTTACTGTAAATACAACATGCTTTTATTGGAAAAAATGCTGAAGAATTGGGGGGTTGGACTAGATGATCTCTAAAGGTCCCTTCCAACCCCTACGATTCTGTGATTCTATGATTCACACTGCTATTGCAAATGCTCTTTTAGCAATGTCTTACATTCTCACTGAGTCACCTGATGCCTTTACAGATTCGTTTGCAGCTGTAATAGAACAAGGAACTTTGTCTCAGTAATACGGCTCACCTTTTAGAAATGGCATCAGTGTTAAGTTTTGGTGCTTTAGGATAACTTGCATGCCAGCTTCACGAAAATTGATAGTTCTGAGCTTGATGTCCAGATTTCTCTTCTATTCTTGCAAGAGAAAAATGAGTTGAGAGCCAAAACACAGATAAATTCTCTACAGCATATACTACATTCTGCAAAAGTCTATGGGTGCACACACACACACAAACACGTTTGCACGATGTTGCCTTTGTTCCCGAGATCTCAAAAAAAACCCCACAGAATAAAACCCTTAAATGTAGGAAGAATAATCTATCACTTACTAACTAGTTCCAGTAACTGTATTTACTTGCCTGCTCAAACACTAACAAGTTTTTTCACTGAACTTTCTAAATCTTAGAGAAGTAAAAAAGAACAAAAGAAAGCTTTTTCTCAGGTTGGAACAATGCAGGGAAGGAAGTAAAAGTAGGCAATACAAATTCTAAAAAATCAAGACTACACTGAGATAATTCTGCTTTCTTGGACTTCTGTATTCAAAGACTGTCTTTGGGATTAGTATTGTCAGTGTTAAATTGATCATCACGATGATGACATGAAAGTGTCATCACTTTTCAGTTCTACAAGAGCATTATGTAATACATCAAGTACAGACTGTGAACTGGAAGATTTCTGTGATATGGACAACTTGATTAGCTGTGGACTGTTTTCTTCACTACTTTATGGCTGTAGAAGTTGTGTGACAATTTAATTACTTTAATCTTATCTAGCAGTTGAGACAAAAGACAAGCCAGTCCTGTGTAACCATTTGCCATTTGAACAATGTTAATAATACAGTCATAGCCTCCCAGCAGTCCAGGGACTGGAGTTTAGGGTTGAGGTTTTTATTTTTTAGATTTATAAGTAGTTGCAGGAAGCCAAAGAATGAGAAGTCCTTTGTGCAGATGGATGCAGGATTGTATGGCCATATCCTGTGCACGCTGCAACACTGCGCCTGATGGAGGCAAGTCTGGCCTCTGCCCTCTCTCTCCCATGGCTCTGAAACCTTTTTGCTCCTTTATCATGTAGAGCAGAGTTAGCCCTTTCTTCATTTTCTGCCTGTTTTATCCAAAAGTGACTTTTCCATCTCAGTGGCAGTCTCACTTTCTGTTGACATCAGATGCTTGCCTCGGGTTCCTCCATGATTTTCCCTAGATATACTATTCCGGTATCAGAAAAGCTGGTGTGGATGATTCCTCATAGCTGCAGTGGAGTAGAATTTAAAGGCTCCAGTCTTGCTTTGCATTTCTAGTGCTAGAAATCTCAGTCACCTGGAAACGGGTTGTTTTTCTAACAAGTACATTACAAACTTCACAAACCGGTCAGGTGACATTCTTGCAGGCATTGTTAAGAGCTATTGTGTTGGCTTTCTAATGCAGGGTCTGTTGTTGGGTGAGGTTGACTCTGCAACCCCCCTGCTTTCAGGCACGATGAGGTCCTGTGCTGAAGCAAGGATTAGGAGAGCCATGGTAACACAAAACTGAGACGTGTAAGCTTAAACTTCCTCAACACTTGAAGCAACGCTGCCTTGGCAGAAAGCTGAAAAACTTTCCCAAAACAGCTGCCCTAAGGAGTGAATTACAGTTTTCTCTGCCAAGGAGTTAACTGTTGGAGTTTTGTGGTATTAATGTCTCTATCAGAACTTTTCTATTTCTGTCTCTCAGTGCTTAATACTCTACCTGTATTGATAATTTGCCCTCTCTTGCTCTTAGATTCTCTTTGGTAAGCAGTACTTTGAGTGGATGATACTTAGCTCTAGGAAGGGTGAAATTACAATGGGACAGCATGTCAGGTGACTCCCTTCACTCTTGTCCTTTGTGTGCTTTCATAGCTCTGAAGGGTCAGGGTATTAAGGTGTTAGGGGTTTGTCTTATCTAGTGTTCATGGTGGAATGTTTTGGTGCAATATGTAAATCATTATGTTTAAATAGACTTGTTTTAAAAAGAACCTGTATTGATGATTGCATTGGTTTTGGGGTTTGATTCCTGAGTTTAAGGGCTCTCTTTAAAAAAGTTGGTGCTTCTCATGTAAGATTAAGTGCTTTCTATAATGTGTTTTAATAATCCATTTGTATCTTGCTTATGCTAAATCGTGAAGGTATTTATTTTATGGATTTCAGTTGACAAAAGTACAAACGGTGTGATACACTTGGTTTGGATCACACACATGTGAATTGGGAGGTGGTGTTAAATGCCAGTTATAATGTGGACAGTGTGAAAGGTTTTCCAAGCAACTGAGTCTGTTGTAAACATCATAAAATACTAATCTAAATGCTTCATAATTTAGCTTACAGATTGGTGTTCTTCTGTTTAGCCAAAACTGGTGAAAACAAAGTGGCATGTTCATGGCATTTCTGAATGAGGGTCTCAGAATTAGGTAGATTCAGATGCCTACAGTCAGTCTAAATGTAACTTAGGTTTTTTGTTCTTTTATAACTATTGCATGTGTACCTGTTGTTGGTCTTTTTTTCAGGTGAAAGGCCCTTTAAATGTCCATTTGAAGGATGTGGCAGGTCATTCACAACGTCTAATATTAGAAAGGTTCACATCAGGACACACACAGGCGAAAGGCCTTACTACTGTACAGAGCCAGGATGTGGGAGAGCTTTTGCCAGTGCAACTAACTATAAGAATCACGTGAGAATACACACAGGTATATGAGTGGTGATTTGTATTTTGAAGTGGAATGTTTGGGAGAAGCTGTGTCATTCCTCTTGTGAACACTGTTTTGGTGCATTGTAACGGGGTATAGTCATCATGTTTATATGACCTGGCTTGGTACTTTAGTTAGGCTTTGTCTCCTTCAGCAGACTGAGGATAGTTAAGCACTTAGGTTTCCTGTCTTGGTGTCAAGGCAAAATGATTTTGATTTGGATATGGAATTCTTTAAAATGAATGCAAATCTTTGTCTTTGGTAGACATTAGGCTAAATTCTTAATATGGTTCTGTGGATTGCCTCCATTGTGAGCTGTTTCTTAAATAACAGTGAAGCACAAGTCTGAGCTTGACTTTTGCTCACTGTTGTAAGCCACTCTTTCATCCTAGCTGTATTTTCCTTGCTGCTGCAGTGGTGATCAAAACCTTCCTTTTAAAGACAGAGGTGAAAGTAGATATCCAACTTGATTGGCAGAGTTAGTCAGCAGGAATAATCAGCAAAAATTTCAAAAGCTCTAAAATGTAAAAGCCAGTGAAAGCCATATCATTTGGGTAACCTTATATATTTTATAAGAACACAGCCAAGTTTCATAGAGCTGAGCTGTGTATCTTAAATTATCTTTTTAGTTTGTAATATAATTTGGTCATTTCTTTGATTTTTAAATGAAAGGTTTTTCTGTGAAACTGTAGTTGTTTAAATACATGCTTCCTATACATTTACTACCATGACAGTAGTTTGAAAAGTACCCAGACAGTGAGAAGCGGCATTGCTAAACTTTGTGAGCTTGAGCTTCACTGTTGCTTTTGAAATTGAAGTAGGGTTGGTAATGAAGGTATGTCGCTGAATATAATTTTCTGACCCTTTTTTCTAGCCATCCCAGATAAAGTTCTCTTTATCCCATTTGTTTTTCCATACAGGAGAGAAGCCCTATGTCTGTACAGTTCCTGGTTGTGATAAACGTTTTACAGAGTATTCCAGTTTATACAAACATCATGTTGTACATACTCATTCCAAACCATATAACTGTAATCACTGTGGGAAAACATACAAACAGATTTCTACACTTGCTATGCACAAGCGGACAGCACACAATGACACAGAGCCCATTGAAGAAGAACAAGAGGCTTTTTTTGAGCCACCTCCAGGTTAGAGTTTCAGTGTTACTTTCAATCTCCTTGTTGTAAAAAAAAAAAAAAAAAAAAAAGGGCTGGATAATGTTTTGCTGGGGTTTTTTATAACCAAGGAAATGAAAACATAGATAAAAATCTGAAGTACTTACTAAAGTTATTTAACTTCTGTATAGGGCTTTTTAGTGTGGTAGGCTACTTGTGAACAGAAACTGAGAGATCATAAACTAGTTTATAGCAGTCCTGAGGATAAAAGAGAAATTGGAGTTGCAGTCCCATCAAACCTGCTGTAAACCTGAACGTGGGAAGGGACCCGTGAAGAGTGTAAAATGTCTGTTTGCAACCTACTCTTTTTTTTTTTTTTTTTTTTTTTTTTTCTTGGGGATTTTTGCAAAAGTATATAGAACACTGTGGTTTCTGACAATCTTCTGTGCAGGAGTAAAGGTGCTGCCTTGAGAAAAGGAAAAATTTGTCTTTGCAAGCACCCTGATATTGTGCTGGTTTTGCTGTGGTTAATAGCAGTTTCTGCAAACCGCCCTAGAGACAAAGATGAAAATAAGTTCATGTGCTGAAATTCATTCCTTTGAATATGTTTCTCATGTTATCATGAGAATTGAATCCTATGAGGAAATAGGTGTGGAAACTGTTTCAGTCAGAAAAGATGTTTCACTACATGTATGTGGGAAACTGCACTGAATGTGCCTCAAGCAGATTTGCTATAGTTTAATTCTTTCTTTTAAGAGAATGATAAGATTTGGGTGCTGAGGTTAAACATTTATTAAGATAATGAACTTACTTAAATCTTCACACAAAGGCATCACTGTGTCCTTCTGTATGTTTGTTAATTAATAACTCTTAAAAAACTGCCAGTAGTGTTTGCATAGAGCCTCTTGTATAGAGAGGTTTAACGTTTATGAATTGATTGGTCACATTGTCACCATTTTAATATTTGCTTATAAACTAAATGTATATTTTATTTATGTGTAGTCTTTATGTGTGTTAAAACTCATTGCTAAAAGATTGTACCCTGTGTTCCCAAAACAACAGACATTCTGACTTGCTTTTGATATTTTTTCTGCTTTTATTTTTCTCATCTTTCCATTCTTTTTTTTTTCCACTGGAGTGTTTTAAAACTTCAGAGCAGGCCGGCACTTAATCCTTGTCATTTGCTTTCCTGACAGAATTAGGATAAGTAAACCAACCTCTTGCCTCTTTCTATCAAATAGGTCAAGGTGAAGATGTTCTCAAAGGCTCCCAGATAACCTATGTGACAGGTGTAGAGGGAGAAGATGTAATTTCTGCACAGGTTGCTACAGTTACTCAGTCAGGATTAGGTCAACAAGTAGCACTAATATCCCAGGATGGAACCCAACACGTAAGTCACACCGTGTTAAAGAACTGACAAAAATATGTTGTGAATTGAGGCAGGTGTTTGCAGTTACTCCATGTGCTTTTGAAAATCAGTTAGGATTCTTGATAAATATCTACATGTGTTTCTTAAGGAAAGAATCTTCTTCGGAGTTGGGTCAGGATATGTTTAGGGTTGGGCCTTCCCTGAAATACCTAAATGAAACCTCATTTTTCTGACGTCTGAAACTTTGTTAATGCAAAGCTGGATTTATTGGCTATCCCTGTTACCATTGTCACCCTTCAAGTATGCACAGGATATTTTAATAATTATGTACAGCCTAAGTTTCTGAGTTATCTCATAATTCTGTGATTATTTGATTAATATCTGATGATCATCTTCACTGGTGTCTTGTGTGTACACACTTAAATTTTTGGAGAGGGGAAGGGAGTCTTTCTAGTCTCCGTGCCTGTTTTATGAGGCAACTGGTAGTGTGCAGTTCCACTTCCACTTGGAAATTCCTATGGATACTTTTTTAAGGACCCCTCTAGATATTTTTCTTATACAAATTTCAAATGAAATTTCACTGGGAGAGGGTTTTAACAAAACTCTTGGTTTAGCCATGGTGATATATCAAAGGGAAGATTTCCTGTCTGAGCTGGAAAGGTAGGTGAAATGTCAGTAGCATATGAAAGATATCTTCTAAATTCAAATTGGATATGAAATATTAAAGGGAGCTGTTGTATTGCTAGCCCTGAACATTGAAACAACACTAAGGAACTGGCATTTTACCCTCTGAAGTGAAGGTCTGTATAAGCTTTGATGTGGAGGTCTCACATTTATTTATCTTTTGGCTTAACTTAAGTTCTAGGATGTTTTATTACCTTGTAAATCAGATATCAAATCATATATCTGATGCTCTAATGCATTTACATGGAGACGTCTGTAATTTATATCATTAATTTTGAATGAGTTGTTTATTCATGGTTTAAATTCTAAGGCTTTATAGGCCTCTTCAGTATTTCCATTAAGATAAAAGAATGTCAGGTGGTACTACCTGGAGACACATTGTCCATTATATAATACACATGCCTAGATAATCTGTCATTCAGTTATTTGGGATATGGACTGTTTAACGTGGAGGTCTGTAAACAGATAGGTATGTTTGAAAGGTCATGGGGTATTAGCTCCCAATCAGTAAGATGAATGTAATGAGGCTCTTTGTCCCAGATGGGGACCTGACTGAAAGTGTGGTGGTGATTCTCAAGGAATGCATGAGCAGACCGGTCAGAAGGTGGAATAGCAGCTACTACTTCTTTTGGCCAGGATGTTAGTTGCGAATGTGGCTTAAAAGATTTTTTTCCTGCTAATTGTGAAGGAGTTGCTCTTTTGCTCAATGAAGAAATTGAACTAGCAAGAAGACTCCCACTGAACCAGCTAGCAGGAATTTGTTTGATAAATGCTGGTACGCTTCAAATGCATATCATCAAGTTTTTGAAACCTTACTTAAAAACACATGTTATGTTGCCAAAAGCTAAGACTCAGGTATGACTTGAGCAGCAATCAAACCTTCTGTTTTTAACTTGAGGAATTATTTTGTGTTTCAGGTGAACATATCCCAGGCAGATATGCAGGCCATTGGCAATACTATCACTATGGTAACACAAGATGGCACCACCATCACAGTCCCTGCCCACGATGCAGTCATCTCTTCTGCAGGAACACATTCCGTAGCAATGGTTACTGCAGAAGGCACTGAAGGACAGCAGGTAAGACATTGTCCTGCATACATGTGTGATCTTCCTTTAGAACATGATATAAAAGACACCCAGACCAGCATAATTCTATCATTTGTATAGGTTTGTCAAAGTAAAGCAGTTTTCAACACCTGGCTGTAGCATTTTCCTCATAAAAGTATGATGTGTTCTATTCCAGTGCTTTACATCAACATGGGGCAGAATATTTTATAAACAATACTTGGGCACCAAGTAAAACTTCTGAGGTACCAGGGCAGCAATTCATTTATGTATATATAAAATAAGACCTACAAATGGTGTTTTCCCCAAAGTCACCTAGCAAGTGTGTGGCAGAACTAAGAGTAGAATCCAGTATGAAATGTAACTTTATCAGTCAGTGTTATGAGACTGTAATTTGTTTGGCAGAGAGGAAACATTGTGTAAGTATGTATTTGTGGGTTTGTTTTCAATATAAAAATACAATAGCTAATTGTTTTAGAAGAAATACAGTGATATCATTTTAATCTTTAAGTTAAAATGCATTCTACTGTCTCTGTAAATAATTTTATTTATGTATAGCTTTATTTATAAATAATCACAGGCTTATAGGCACATTTATAGAGCTTCTGCACAGTTCTGAGGATATCCATATTTGGAGACCTAATAGATAACTGTAACACAGTAATGGCAACCTTTCTTTAAATTTTGCACTACAAAATTATGTTCATGAGTAATCACAGCTTTGAATTTAACTTCAAAGGTAACCGTTGCATGAGGTCAGTAATGGTAACAGATCTGTAATCCAGTTGATTCTCTTCCTTTTGTCTTGAAGGTTGCTATTGTGGCTCAAGATTTAGCAGCATTTCATAGTGCCTCATCAGAAATAGGACATCAGCAACACGGGCACCATTTAGTGACTACAGAAACTAGACCTGTTACATTGTTGGCTACATCCAATGGAACACAAATTGCAGTACAGGTAAGATGGTGATAAATGTTTTTGGAGTGCATCTTGCTCTAGAGGAAGAAGCTCCTAGTCATGTGACAACACGATTTGACTCAGCTTGGCTTCCCTGAAAAACAGATCATAACCATAGGACTTCATATTTTAAATAATTAATAGGATTAGGAAAAGGAATATTAAACACATGATTTTCCAAATCTACCTGTAGAACTTCCAGGAAAGGGGGAGGTTAGGCAGGGCCAAGCTTCAGGTCAGCTGAGTTGTTTATGGAGTCACAGGTTTTCAGTGGAAAAGCACTTTCATTCGTTCTTCAGCATTACATATAGAACTGATACACATAAAGCCAAACTCTCAAAGGGTAAATTGCTATGAACTTCTATGGATAAAATCACTGAATTTATGTTATTTGAACCTTGAAATGCTAATAGAAAAAATAAAAAAAGAGTGTAAATGGTTAAACATAAAGATTAAGAATCAGGAATCTCTTCCAGGAGATCTGAGTGTATACAACTGTCTGGCGTGTGGTTTGTATGATGATGGGCCTTAGCTCTGCCAAGCACCAACAGAAAGGGACATCAGCATGGCTATGCAGAAAGGAGAAGCTCAAAAGAGTTTCTAAATAAAATAGTATTAAGCAGTGTAAATTAATATGTGTTCTTGGAAAGTTCCTTGAAATAGCTTCACATAAGAAAAAAAATGCAGAAAATGAACTCACAAATTCAATTTCTGGGTGTAAGATTCACTTTGCATGTGGAAGAAGAAAAAGTAAGTTGCACCCTCAGCAGTTTGTCCTTTGCATGAAAGGAAGACTTAGGCACCCTCTGTACATGCCCTTCTTGTTAACGGCAGTTAGACTTTTTTTAAAGTACCTTTATATTGGCTGAAAATACACAATACAAATAGAAAAGAGAGAATTCAAAATGAAAATATTATAGATTATTCCTGGGTTCTTGATTGTTTCTCTTTTTTCTTGATACTAATAAATTAAACCATTTGCTTTCTAAATACTGATGAAACAGTGGCCCGATAGACAGATTGAAGTCCTAAGGAGGTGATTATACAGCTCTAATTTATTTGACTGGCATCAGATTTTGATATCAAGTGACTGAAAACAAACTGCAAGGGATATTCAGAACTGTCTCATTAGGTCTATCCATCTGTCAAATAATCGGGTTTTACTTTTCACACTCACCTACATTTTCTTCTGAGCCAATAGGTAATGGCCAGATTTATGTTTTAGTTAGATTGAGGTTGTCTTCTGAGTTTCCATCACTGGATATATGTGCATGGTGTACATATTATAAAACTCAAGAAATGTGTCCAGCTGACTTTATTCAGGGTTGCCTGAAGACAGTTGCTTCTGATAGTGCCAAATACCTTGATGACCTTACAGTGACAACTATATGATCATTTCCTCTCTAAACTGCTATAGCAATGAACAGTGTCATCATGACCGCTCTCTTACACAGGCAGGATTCTGCAATAAATACACACTTTTTGTATACATTAATGTCCTATGGTCTTCCAGTGACATGACTTTCTGCAAGAAACTTGAGAAAAATCAAGATGTTTGTTTGCTGACTTTTGAAAACTTTATCTTTGCTTTGTTATATCTGCCAAGTTGAAATATCATCTGCTTTGTGTGTCATGAAATGTTTACCATGCAGCAGTTCTTTGAAGAAAATTTATTTAGTAGACTCACAGAAACTCAGTTTAATCTGTTATCTTAATTGTCATGCTGATTAGATAGCTGTTAGTATATATTACCCAGAAGAGGTGTGACAATACTAATCACAGGTTTTTTTATAATGTATTAATGAATATCTAGATCTCTGGTTTTATCTTTATTTCTTTGACACATTTATATCTATAGATGATATTTTGGATTTATGTATGTTTAAATGCATTTGTTTCAGCTTGGAGAACAACAGTCTCTGGAAGAAGCCATTCGAATAGCCTCCAGAATACAACAGGGTGAAACACCAGGGATTGATGATTAACTTCTAAAACTGCTACCAGTACAATAGAGTGCAAGGTATTCTATTTTCAATCACAAAGGTCCATGCCAGCAGCAACCCATAAAAACTTTGAAGTTCCCTGCTTGTTGATGCTGTGTACACATTTTATGCAAGAGAGAAGAACATTTTCTAAGTTTGTGTACATAACCCTTGGACTGACATCATCTGCTTCCAACTGTTGTATATTCAGGAATATGGAATTAGGATTATATAGTAAATTGACTTGTTATCCTTTCATCTGATTTCAGACCGGTCTACAAGCAAGTGAAAAATTAAATACAAGTATTGGAATGAATTTTTAATGTCGTGTACAAATAATGAAGGCATTACTGAAGATTTCAAATGTTAAAGATACTATTAAAAATCATCATTTCAGGAACCCTTACAAGTAATAAAGACCACAAAGCCTTTTAAATTGCATTCCATAAATGGAAAAGTCTTGGATTTTGAGCCTACTGTAAATCTTCATGTACCTTGTTTCATACAGATTTGAATACTCGTTAGATGACCTACCCCATCTTATTCATTGTAAATACAGACTGTTAATGCTGGAAGTGCTAATTATATTATCTTTAAATTGGATTATGTACAAAGGAGAAACTTTGGTTGTTCAATATTAAAGCAAGTAAATCTAATGATTTTGTTTCTTTACATACTTTACTTAAGATGTTACTCAAACTATTATGCAATAAAACATAGCAAAATTGTGTTGTCTAGATAGGATGATATTGTTGTGTGACGTACTGTTTTACTTTTTAATGAGCCTGAAGTTCAAAATATTTATTTACAGCCTTGTATAGATTTTTCCAAGGTTTATTTATCATAAACTTAAATTTTTTACATCCTAATTTTTGATCTTACTCCAAGAGAGTGTATTAAGTAATTAGTGTTAATAGTTATTTTAAACATTCTAAAACACTACAAGAATGATTAAAATAGTAATCAGCCAACCGATTTTGCCTAAAAAGTAAACTACCTGTTTTCAAGAGGAATATTTTCAAATTGAGCATTTGCAGCATAAGTACTAATAGTTTATTTTCAACAGATCTTGAGTGCCTGCTGCTACCATTCAGTACCTAGCATATACTGATAATCAGAGCTTCTGAAAATCAAGTTACTGTAAAAAAAGGGATTAATTAATGATGATGTAAGTACAATACTCCTCTCTACCTGTCATTCTGTGAAGGAAAAAGAATCCGTTGTAGATACATCTTAACATATGCAGTGGAATGAAACTTTACTTTTTTTTTAATATGAAAAAGCGTCTTGTCTTGTTAGTAAGCTTGTTAAGCAAGTTACAAGTTTTTGGCTTCATATAAGATTCAGGACTTATTTTAGATGAGTGTCGAGAGCACTTTTGAAACTGAAGCCTCAACTTTTACCTTCTCAAGGGAAGGATTCAGCATCTTCTGGATGAAGTGTTAATCAAGTAATCATTTTATAAGTATTGTGAGTTACACATTTTACATGAAGTATGAAGTCCATAATCATGTACCTTGAGGTATTTGACCTCAGAAAGGCCAAGTTTGAATAGAATTAAGTTAATTTATTGTGATTTATCAGTGTGGTTTGCAGCCTTTTATGCTTCTCCCACAGATGGCCAACTGAAGTGCAGTGAAAGAATACAGACATGGGACAGACATGGACAAAGCAAATACTATTATCTGGAAACTTGGGAGCATTGGGGTTGTCTGTAACTTTTGTATAGGCTTGAGGCTGCTTGCTCACATAGGTGCCAGTCTTCCTGAAGTGTTGTAACTCTTGATATCCCATAGAGATAAATGTACTATGCAAGGAGGATTCATTGCCTGTCAACTAGATCAGTTTCTTAGTACTTACAACCTTTTAGAAATTAAAGATGTATCATTTGACATGAATGTTCAAGGTTTTTTTCTTAAATTTTATTGCTAATAGCTTCTGGAAGTGTTGTCTGGCATAGTGGCTTTGACTTGGCAAAAAAGCAACTTCAGTTTGTGCTGCTTCTTGTTTCTCAGGACATCTTCTGACCACTGCACAAATGTGAGTATTCTTTCCTCTTCCATATGAATTGGTTTCCTGCAAGGGATTCAGAACTAGCCCAGTTGGGAAAAGTTGCAGCATTCTGTTACTGGTATTTTACCCCAGTTATTCTTGCAAAACTCAGGAGTCAAAGGTTTTGTTTCCACGTTGTGCTAGCTACCCCTAGAAAGGAAAACATACTTACTGAGTAAATAAGCCAGACTGTGAGGCCTGTATTCATAACAGACCTGTTTTCAGAGTGCAGAGGCCTGTGTGGTTTTTGTTTTGTTTTTTTTCTCCATCCAGCTTCTACTCAGACTGGAGTGGAAAGAGCTGTTTTGGTAAGCTGATGCTGCATGTTGGTGTCAGAGGGACCTGTAGTGGTGATTAAATAGGATGAAGTTGGGTTGGATAGGAATATTAGTGAAAAGGATTCAGGAGGAGGAAACAAAGGCGGTAGAAATCTGTGTCCTTTCTCCATAGGTTTCTACACCTCTTTATGAAAGTTCTGTCTCAAAGGGAATGCTCTGGCATGCTCAAAAGAAATTTGTAAGAGAGGAACCATATAAAGCAAAGCAACTCTGTATATCAGTTCCTCTTAAAATTTGGCTCCCACATTTCCAGTATTCATTGTCCCAATTTTTCTTTTAGATTTGAATTCCAAGTCAACACCAACTCCTCCCTTAAAGGGGTAAAACCAAAACATCTCTAGACTTTGCCATCAATTTAAATGTTTCTACAGTTTGTCACCACTGCGGGATTTCCTTTGCTTCACCTTAGTTAAGTGCCTCTCCTGATAGTAAAAAGAGAGGGGCAATTATGTTCGGTGCTCCGGGCTGATGACCTATTGTGCTAGACACACTATACATAACAATAGGATGGTTTTTACCCTAAAGAGCTAATGCCAAAGTACACATGAATAGGCTGACGCTGGAAGAGTGTGTTTTTCTAAGAGTAAATCCTGTAGCCTGACAAGAGAGTTGTAAACAGCCATAATCCCTCATGGTATAATTAATGTCAGCAACCGATCAGCTGACCGATACCAGAGATACTCAGGCAGAGTGGGAGAAAATGCACGTGGTGTCTGCTTAGCACACAAGACAAGGACAGAGTCGATAGTCCAGATACACTAAATGTCTGGGCTTGGAAGGCAATTCTTCCTAAACTTTACTCTAGTTCCTAACCTTCATAACCCCATTACGGCTGGGAGTAATTACTAACCCATTAGTGCAGGCAGTAATTCGACTGGATGCTCTGGTTTCTGTGATGATCTCGCTGTATTGAAATCAGGAAAAATCTCTGTGCTGAATGCTGAGTCAGGGAGCCTTCCCCAGGGACAGAAAGCTATTTAATCAGTTTTTAGCCACCAGGAAAAGATGGTCCGAAGTCAGGATGTGATCAAGAGTGTTTCTGAATCTGATACCTTCTGAACTGCAGCTTTTGAGGTTAGTCAGATGGCACACCTTAGGCTGACCATAGCTTCCACTTACCAAGATGTACAAGTGTCTTATAATAAACCTTTTCCAGTAACTCTTAGTTTGTTGTTCAATTATACATTTAAATGTTCTGTGAAAATTTCAAATTTTCAAATATAGCACACGTGAAATTTCACTAAGGGGAGAAGCAAACTGATTTTCTTAAGCAGTAAGATGGTAAGAGACTAGAAATGAAGCGTAATGTGTCCTGGTCAGCTTTTACTTCACTTATTTGGAATTTTAAGTTATATTTATTGAGCCTGCATCATTTTTGTCTTAAAAGTAGACACTAACACGTGCTTTGTCTTTGCAGATGCATAAATTCAAACTCTAGCTGGTTTACCGATAGAAAGGTGCTCCTATTTTTTTTTGCAAAGCACTATATTTTTGAACATTAGATTGTTCAAAAGAATCTTTTACTCCATTGATAAAAACTTCCAAAGCTTGGACACCTATGACAAAAGACAAAAAAACAGCCAGCCGCCTTCAGTTCTTGTGTTACAACTGGCAAACTATACTCCAAATAAGGCATAGAAACAAGCAATGGTTTTTTTAAATGTGTATTTAAAAATGCAACTTAGGTGTTGCCAGCAGTCTGATGTTCATTGGATGCTATTTTTGATTCTGATAGTGAAGTTCACTTGGCCAAAAGAAAATTAACAATCGAATTAGACCATTAGCAGTAAGCAGTTAACGCTTAACACTATCAGGAGTGTGATACCAGGCTTTTTCAAATGAGGGTTGTATTCAAGGCAAACTTTAACTATCCCAATAAACATACAAGCAAGCATTTTGTCCTACAAAGTCGGTGTATCTATCTGTAATGGACATGTGACCCGATGAAATCCCATCTCTCTCAGGTTCTGAAGCAGTGTAAGATTTGATTTGGATTATTTTTGCTCTGTTTAGATCATTTACACTTTCAGGGCACAACTGATTGTCAGAATTCTTTCTGTAGCAAAAAGATGTCATGTTACTGGGGGTTGGACTAGATGATTTCTAAAGGTCCCTTCAAATCCCTACCATTCTGAGTCTATGATTTTACCCTTTCTTTAGATCCCTCAGCAGCCTTTAGTTTTTAGTTTGACTGCCTGCTGTGTTTTATTATTCTTCAGAGATTTATACTCTACTTCGTTACCACTTAATTCTGTGGTGTTTGGCTGAGAGACTTCTTAGCAGATAGGGAGACAAGACAAGGAAACAAGGCTGATTTCCTCACACTTGTCAGGTCTGCCTGCATAAATTACCCCATGGCTGTAGAAAGCTCCAGGAGAAGCTACAATGTTCCAAAGCTACCTCTCCAGTGGGCTTTTTGCTTTAGTGTAGATCTAATTCAGATTTGAATATAGGTTGTAGTGACTGAAAAATCAGAAAGTACAAGGGTGGCCTGTGGGACAGACAGGATTAGCTGCTTTCTGTTTTTAAACAGATATATTCGAAACAGTAACAGACAGATTTTTTTAAGGTATTTAGTTTCCCGAGGGTGTTAGAGGGAAAGTGGCTAAGTTTAACTCTTGCTACGCTTCTATCTTCATCTTCAAAAAATGTTTGCAAAATGTCATACCTTAAATTATATTCATGACAGACAATTAAAATGAATAGTAGTAAATCTGAAGAAAGGCTGAGTACCTCTTTCATGGCTTTGCATGTTCCCTGAAGAAGAAAAAGGAAGAAGGTTAGCGATGCTGGTAAATTAATAGCGACTGTTTAGTTTCTGTGCATTAGGCATTTTGAGGTTTTCAATTGCAGATACAAAATCTTGACTATTCTGATAATTTTAGCTTCACTTCCTCAGAGGAATAGGGCATTCTAATCGAACCTGTATTCCATCGTGGCAATTTGTCTCTTCAACTTTTAAGATGTTTTGGAGGAAATTTCTGATCTGAATACAACTCTTGGGGACAGATCCTCTTGCCGTTTTCTTTGTAAACAGAGATTTCAAGAGGTGGCAGACAAACAAAAAGGGAGGCACTAAAAACTTAAACAGAGTGTGTGCTCTCACAGCCACAGTGAAATACTGAATTGTATATGATTGCTTGGCAAAATCTGTGGGGATTTTAATGTACCCTGTAATTTATAAATTCCTGCTGAGTAGCTTCAGATCTTCCCTTAAATTCCCAGATTTTGAGACCAGAAGATGATTTTTACTTTGAAGAGACATCCTACATGCTGTCTGATTCCCCATTCTGCTCTCCACCTTGTTCTCTTACTATGTACACTCTTGGTTGAACATATCCATTGAGAAATGCTCCATCTGCATGCAGACTATAGGCCTAAGAGTTAAAGGACTGGCAAGACCCACTACAGGCCTGTCTTTGGACACAAAGTCCACTCTTGATGGAGAACCCATTCAACTCTGGATCTTGTAATGAAAAAAAAAAAGTTACCAGCTCCCCAGAGCTGTTAGCAGCACAACTCCAGATCAAATAATCTTTAAACTGTTCACCTTTAAGCTGTCAGTGGCTCAGAGACAGCATCTCCTGGTTGGCATGCTACCACTGAGACCCATTAGCCCTGCTGATGTCAACTCCTTGGTTAACACTGGAATGACATAATGGGCACCAGTGACAAGCAAGCTGGTCCCTAGGCACCTGCTGGGACCCAAGAGAAAAGCCAGCAGTAGCACAGATCTGTCCTTGCTCTCAGTTGTCCAGCAGCTGCCTTGGCACAGGTGGCTGGAGTGGTTTTGGGGGCTGCAGATGAGCTTGTAAGTGTGGGAATTCCTGACAAGGTCTCGGTGTATCCACTTCTGTGGTAGTTTCCTCTGACAGCCTGACAAATTGGCTGTTGTTCCATTTCTTTACCATTCATCATTATTTGGGTTCCCTTGCTACCCACAAAAGAGGGTACAGCAGTTTCCCCTGAGCTTGAAAACTCCTAGTTTAAAGAAGCTGAGTGTGTGCTGCCCTAGATAAGCATTTCTGGTAGCAAAATCTTCAGTGCAGCAGACTGATATACTTGTGTTTAATTTAAAAGTAAGTATTAAAGAAAACCAGAAACCGGCTTTACAAATATATCCCAAAAATCCTTAAACCACTCGAATTTGTAGGGATGTCACGCTCCACCCTGGACATAGTTATATGCTGTTATATGGATTTGGAGGCTCACTCTGTCCCAGCTTGCTCCTGAGGCTTCTGCCCATGGACCTTGGCAGCCCGTGGAGCAGCGGCAGGAGATTGGTAAACAACAGAACCATGGCTAATTATAAGCTTTAGTTTTCTATTGACTAGGCCTTAGGTGGTTTAGTTTGTGCAGTCAGGGGCTGCTGCTCTCTGTAGAGGTGCCTCATTTGCAGCAGGTGAGGTTTTTGTCCTCTACGTGAGGATGGGTAGGAGGCTGATGGAAGAGGGACAGTGCCAGTGTCACTTATCACACTTATCACAGCCCACCTCTCAGGGAAACAAAGAGCTGGGGCACACATATAGCCCGGGGACAGTGTGCCAGCCCAGATTGCCTGGGGAAGCAGAAACTTAGCAGGGATGCACACCTGGCTTTCCTAGTGGTGTTTGGGAATCCTGTGCCTGGAGAAACCTGCTTTTCAGGACTTTTGCTACCCAAGAAGGGGTTCATTGGTGATTGGGCACATTTAATCAAGGTGGTACAAGATGACAGAATCATTAGCGTTAGAAAAGACCTTTAATGTCACGAACTGTAGGTGAGGTTCCTGTGGTTGATTGCATTGTAAATCACAGGCATTAGAGTGAGGGAGGAGGTAGTATTTTTTCGGTTTGGTTAAAAAAACAGGCCTAAAAGGTGAGGGTGGCCGTTCCTCTGCCCGGGGAGCGGAGACTGCGGGCATTCTCGCGGCAGCGGGCGAGCGCACGGGGCGCGTTGCTCCTCAGCCGGGCCGCGGCGGGGCGGGGCGGGGCCGCACCCCCGGGCCAAGATGGCGCCGCGCCCGCTGACACGTCCGTGCGGCGGCCGCGGGAGGCGCG